>CAUYPK010072719.1:0-95585 GCA_963574355.1 Loris lydekkerianus | reverse complement strand
AAGTTTTAGCCATCACAATTAGGGAAGAAAAGGCAATCAAGGGTATCCATATAGGGTCAGAAGAGATCAAACTTTCGCTCTTCACAGATGATATGATTGTATATCTGGAAAACACCAGGGATTCTACTACAAAACTCTTAGAAGTAATCAAGGAATACAGCAGCATCTCAGGTTACAAAATCAACATTCATAAATCGGTAGCCTTTATATATACCAACAATAGTCAAACTGAAAACAACAGTCAAGGACTCTATTCTATTCACAGTAGTGCCAAAGAAGATGAACTATTTGGGAGTTTATCTAACAAAGGACGTGAAAGATCTCTATAAAGAGAACTATGAAACTGTAAGAAAAGAAATAGCTGAAATTGTTAACAAATGGAAAAACATACTATGCTCATGGCTGAGAAGAATCAACATTGTTAAAATGTCCATACTACCCAAAGCAATATATAATTTTAATGCAATCCCTATTAAAGCTCCACTGTCATACTTTAAAGATCTTGAAAAAACAATATTTCATTTTATATGGAATCAGAAAAAAACTCGAATAGCCAAAACATTACTCAGCAATAAAAACAAAGCAGGAGGAATCATGCTACCAGACCTCAGACTATAATATAAATTGATAGTGATCAAAACAGCATGGTACTGGCACAAAAACAGAGAGGTAGATGTCTGGAACAGAATAGAGAACCAAGAGATGAACCCAGCTACTTAACCGTTATTTGATCTTTGAGAAGCCAATTTAAAACATTCAGTGGGGAAAAGATTCCCTATTTAACAAATGGTACTCAGTGAACTGGCTGGCAATCTGTTGAAGACTGAAACTGGACCCACACCTTTCACCATTAACTAAGATAGACTCTCACTGGATTAAAGATTTAAACTTAAGATATGAAACTATAAGAATACTAGAGGAGAGTGCAGGGAAAACCCTTGAAGAAATTGGTTTGGGCGAGTATTTTATTAGGAGGACCCCCTGGGCATTTGAAGCAGCTTCAAAAATACACTACTAGGACCTGATCAACTAAAAAGCTTGTGCACAGCCAAGAAAACAGTAAGTAAAGCAAGCAGACAGCCCTCAGAATGGGAGAAGATATTTGCAGGTTATATCTCCGACAAAGTTTTAATAACCAGAATCCACAGAGAACTCAAACGTATAAGCACGAAAAGAACAAGTGATCCCATTGCAGGCTTGGCAAGGGACTTGAAGAGAAACTTTTCTGAAGAAGACAGGCGCACAGCCTACAGACATATGAAAAAATGCTCATCATCTTCAATCATTAGAGAAATGCAAATCAAAATGACTTTGAGATATCATCTAACTCCAGTAAGATTAGCCCATATCACAAAATCCCAAGACCAGAGATATTGGCGTGGATGTGGAGAAAAGGGAACACTTCTACACTGCTGGTGGGAGTGCACACTAATATGCTGCTTCTGGAAGGATGTTTGGAGAACACTTAGAGATCTAAAAATAGATCTGCCATTCAATCCTATATTTCCTCTACTAGGTATATACCCAGAAGACCAAAAATCACATCATAACAAAGATATTTGTACCAGAATGTTTATTGCAGGCCAATTCATAATTGCTAAGTCATGGAAAAAGCCCAAGTGCCCATCGATCTACAAATAGATTAATAAATTGTGGTATATGTACACCATGGAATAGTATGCAGCCTTAAATAAAGATGGAGACTTTACCTCTTTCATGTTTACATGGATGGAGCTGGAACTTATTCTTCTTAGTAAAGTATCTCAAGAATGGAAGAAAAAGTATCCAATGTACTCAGCCCTACTATGAAACTAATTTATGGCTTTCAAATGAAAGCTAATTTATGGCTTTCAAATGAAAGCTATAACCCAGCTACAACCTAAGAATAGAGGGAAGGAGGAGAGGGAGGGGAGGGAGAGGGGAGGATGGGCGTAGGGAGGGAGATTGGTGGGATTACACCTGTGGTGCATCTTATAAGGGTACATGTGAAACTTAGTAAATGTAGAATATAAATGTCTTAGCACAATAACTAAGAAAATGCCAGGAAGGCTATGCTAACCAATGTGAAGAAAATGTGTCAAACAGTCTATAAAACCAGTGTATGGTGCCCCATGATCGCATTAATGTACACAGCTATGATTTAGTAATAAAAAATAAAAGAAATTAAAAAAAATAAAATCAGATTTCAAAAGATTGTCAAAAAAAAAAAAAAAAGAAGCTTCCAGCATTTCCATGCCCCACTGCAGGATAAGCTTTGTAGCCTGAAATGAGATATGCCTCCCTATTAAAATCCTCACGCCATCTGAATGCATTTTAAAAGCTCACAGGGCTCAGCAACCTATGGGCCTATCTTTGTTGTTGTTGGTTGGAGTCTTGCATACTTGACTTAAAAGTTAGCACCAAAGGCAGCTTTATGTGATCAGGAAAGCATGAAATAGAAGGAATGGGTAAATTTCCTTTGCAAAGCCGACGCCCTGGAGGCTAGAGATTTGAATGAATGGCAGTGGCTGGTTCTCACTAGGCAAAATAAGTGCCAGTTAGGTCACAGAGAGAGCAGTGGGCATTGCAAAGATGACAATACAAATGGAATCTACCCAGTCCCAGGAAAAGAGCATAGAATAGCCACCATGTTGACTAGATTCTATAATTCACTCCCATGTTTTTACAGGACCTCCAGTTTTAAAAGTCTTTATATTCCTTGTTTCATTTAGTCACCATGACACCTGGGAGGTGACCAGGCCATAGATAACTAACTTCAGTGACAGGAAGCCAAGGTTTGAAGAACGACCAAGGTAATGTGAAAAGGCAGGACTAGAATTCAGGCCTCCTAACCCCTAGTTCAGTGCTCTTTCCTCTACTCATGCTGCTGCAAACATGTGGATTCTAACTTGAACTTCTTTTTTTTTTTTTTTTTTAAAGTGCCAAACCTGGAGTTTCCCAGAGAGAACCTCCAAAGCTCAAACGATCTAACTTGAACTTCTTGAGGGCACAGACTGTCCTACTCATTAATGTGTCTTCAGGACTTGCCCTACAAATTCAGGAAATATTTGTGGAATTTCTTGAAGTCTCACTTGTCTAATGAGAGAGGCTGGTCTTTCTTCATTTACTCAAACAGGGATAGAAAAAATCAAAGTCCTTACGGTACCTACAAAGCCACATATGATCTGGCCCCTGTCCTCTCTCTGACCTCACCTCCTTCTACGCCACTCTGGCCAGTCTGGCCTTAAACATGCCTGACAAACTCCCACCGCAGGGCCTTTGCACTGCTTTTCCCCTCTACTGGAACACTCCTCCCCGATGCCCTAATGGCTAACTTCCCTCAAGCCTCTGTGTAAATATCTCCTTCTCGGTAAAGCCCACCTCAAACACCCACCTTGAACATGTGACACCCCACCCACCCCCCCAACGCCAGTATTTCCAACCATTCTTACCCTGCTCTGGTTCATTCAATGGCATTTTTTGCTTTTTGTATGCATTTCTCATTTTTTATGATTGTTATTCATCACCTGTCTGTACCTATTAGAATATGAGCTCTATGGGGGTAGGAATTTTTAATTCATTGGTATACCCTAAGGGTATAAAACAGTGTCTGGCACATAGTAGACTCTCAATAAATATTATTGAATAAATGAATGAATAAGTTTGCAAAGCATACTCTCATTTCATAGAGAGGTTTTCTTTCTGATCTACCCAAATATATATAAGCTGAACTGTGATGTAAATGATTCCGCCCTTGGTGCTGCAGGGGTGTCAGGGAGCAGGGACACTGTTGGCTTTGTTCCAGGGAGAAGGAACAGCTGTGGCTTGAGTCACTGATCTAGTATGTTCTCCCACTGGGCCTGGGCCCTTTGACTCTGGGTGAGGTCCTTGCAAACAGAAATAAAGGGGCAGATGGAAAAAACAGAAAGCCTCATCCTTCGTGCTTGACGTTCAGAGGGGCTCCCACATCTCAGGATCAATAAGCAGTGACACTAACTATGCCGTGTACAGCAATTCTCAGTAACAAGGGAGGAGCATGCTGTGGCACCAGATCCATGAATTCAGCATCACAGGAGCCAGCGCATGGACTCAGCAGCAGCCTGGTTCAGCTAGCATTGAGTTCAATGCCCTGGTTTTCAGCAATCTCTGAGCAGCAGGGTGAGGTCAGAGACAGTTTCCCAGACATTATAGAATCTCAGCAATGATGCCAAGCCCAGGCACAGGCGAGCTGGAGGCTGGGGTCCAGCACCAGACATCAGTGCTCAGCTGGAGTCTTAGCCCTTGGGAAGCTGAGGTCGGAAGCTGTGACTTGAGCAGGACCAAGCAGGGAGAGGAGGTGGAATGCTGGAGCCAGACTAGTGCTCTGCTTAGGTACTGGGCAGGCAGCTGAGGAAGGGCCCAGGCTGGAGACCCTCCACAACACCTACCTCATTCAGCCCAGGCCTGCTCTGGGAACTGGGGAAAGGCTGACCTGCAGGCGCTGGGGAGCAGCCCCCGCTGTGCAGGGGAGGGAAGCAGAGCCAGGGGAGAGGGCAGGACTGAGCCAGGGGCTCAAGTCCAGCCAGGCAGGCCCCATGGAACAGAGTCAGGGTCAAACCCCAACCTCACTTGTTTAGAGCTGGGCACGTTCTCACTACATAAGAGCTTCAATTTCCTCACTCAGTTTCCTCACTGGAGTGCTGAAATAACTGAAGGACAGGTGCTCAGAGAGCCTCCAGCGCCTCTCTCTCTCTCTCTCTCTCTCTTTCTCTCTCTCTCTCACACACACACACACACACACACACACACACACACACACACACACACGCTAGCAGTAGCCGTGTAGGGCTCCCTCCCGGCCTCTCCCAGTGCTCTCCACCCCACCTGCAGCCTGATCAGGCAGCCGCAGAGGAGACTACAGCAAGCCTGGGCCTTACAGCTGCCCCCTCCCCTCCTGGTGCCCAGCCAGAGCCAGTTTATTTGAACTAAAAATTTAAATGTAAATATGCAACATCCCTTCCCCTCTTCCTCCTCTCAGCCAGAGGGGAGCGTGTGTCCACCCCTGTCAGCTGCAGCCAGAGTGCCCTGTGCGCTGAGATCCTATCTACATTGAAAGAGCAGAAATATTAGACGTGGCTAAATAAGAAAACACAGATTATTGCTGGAGACCCCTAAGGCCTACTTTGTCTGTGCAATAGTTTGTTTTACTTTTCACAGAATTTATTTTGGCTGCAGCCAGATTGATGGTGATTATATCTGAAATCCCTCCCACATATCTGTCACATAAACACTTCGTTTAATTCAGGTGTGTAAAAATCTATGGGCCAACAGGGAGCCAGCTTTCAGATTAATTAGCAGACGCTAATGCTGGGCATCTTGTCACATGGTCCAGCAGCTCAAAGGCTGAGAGTACAAGAGGGGATGGGCAGGCAGCCTGGACCCTTTCTCAGGAGTTTGATCCTGAGCTGGTAAAGGAAAATGAAGGAAGAAATGGAAGGGGAATGAGAAGGCCGCTCGCTGTCCGGCCTCACTGGGGAAATGGATTCCGGGCTGTGGAGTGGGCCAAAGTCTTCCATCCAGACTTAGCCTGAGGGGGATATTTATAGGGGTTTTGAAGTTGATACAAAGTAAACCCCAACTTCCTCGGAGTTTCTGTCGATAGCATCACTGGATCTGACACCTCCTGGGAAGGGGAAGGGCCTGTGGGGCTGGGGATGCAGAGGGAGGCCCCGGCTCAAGGCCAGACTAAGGCCTGAGGCCCTGGCAGCAGCAGCTGTGGGTCCCTGAGACCCCCTGGGCAGTCTGTGCCCCCAAAGGCCACCCGGCCCTGCCAACGCCAGGTAGGATTTCCTTCTGTTTGCTGGAAGCATGTCCTGGACAGGCTGCTGTGTGCCCACCAGCTATTGCTCTCTTTTGTCATCACAGGCCAAGATCTCCAGGCCTCTGCTGACCTCACAGGCCTGCTGTGGGCATTGCTAACTCCGTAATTCTCTGGGGTGAGTTCCCCTTTGCTCGGGAAAGATTCATTATTCTCCCCATTGCATTTGCCTTTCCCTTGATGTGAAGTTCTTTGGCTAAGGAGCTGTACTGACGGTAAGGCAGGACTTCAATGGGGAGGCTGTATTCGGGTTTTGGAGGCTTTATTACCTCCATACAAGAGACTGTGCCATCTACATGACTGGTCCCAAGCCTGGAAGAGGTCCTGCTAGTACAAGAATGAACATGTTTTTGATGTTCATTTAGTCTTCAGAAATAGAAAGACTAAATCTCTAGTCTTTATACGTACCATCTCATTTAATACACAAACCCAGCCAGTGAGGAATTTTTGAATCTCATTTCACACACAAGAAAGCTGGATGGAGAGGTAAAATGATTATAGGAGGTAACTCAGCCAAGAAGAGGCTGAGACAGCACCAAATCCATGTCTGCCTGAATTCACATTCTAATACAAGCTCATACTTCTAGAAAGGACAGTGGGACTGGACATGAGCTGTGCTGACTCTTGTCTTCACTGTGCCACTGAGCAGGGTGACCTGGATCCAGGCCGTGTCTTTAGGACCCAGTTTCCTCCTGTGTAAAGGAAGGGGGTGGGTAGCACCTCCCCAGTCCCTGACTGTCAGGCTGCCTGTCTCCATTCCACCTCCAAATAACCACCAGAACTGGACCATCCCCAACTCCTCAACCTGCAGAGGGACCGGAGGCCAAAACCCAGCTCAAGCCATATCCAGTTACTAACCAAACACTTGTCTTCCTTTCTGACTGAAACTGAACGTGCCTGTCTGTCGCTTGGAGCTCTTGACCAAGAAAGCTCATTTTTAACCCTTTTCACAACAGCTTTTTTTTTCCGCAGTGCATAAAACACAAGGCAGAGATTTGTCAGACATGACTTCACTCAGGCTTCACGGGGGGACGCCCTTTGGAACGAGACCTGCAGGACCCCAAGAAGGGCCCACCATTTTTGGCTTAGCCTGTCCTAATTTTTCACTCCTGCTACTTTCAGTAAATGTCACTTTGGAAGTGTGATTGTTTCACCCTCCTTTCTAAAACAAAGGATGCCATTGTTTAGAGGGCAGCAAAAGAGAAGCTGGTTTGGAAGGGAGAGAGAAGGAGGGGACAGGAGCCAGGGCCAGGGGTCACCTCTTGGTGCAGTCCCAGTGTGTTCCCCAAGGAGGAGCTGGGGGGCAATGGGGCGCCCAGGAAATCCCCACCCACGCAGGATACCTCAAGACTGCAGGGGGAACTCCCTATCTAAATACTTCAAAGGGCCTTTTGAACATTAAGTCCTTATTTCTCAGCAATCCCCCCAAAGACCAAGACTGGGGCAAGAATTTTGTTCTTCTGCACTGATTTTTATGGGCTTCCGAGATTTATAAAACTCTACCCCCAGCACCAAAAACAAACAAACAAAAACCAAACCAAACAAAGCAGCCTCAGGAGACGTACTGTGGAAACAAGGAGAACCAAACTCCTAAATCCCTGGTTTCACCCCAGGATTAAGCACGTGATGGTCAGAGCCAGGAAAATGAGAAGCCTCAGCGCTCAGCCGCCAGGCTCAGAGGCTAATCGTCAGACTGTGTTTCCAGATGCAAACTTTCTGCCTTCGGCACGGACTTTTTCTTAACAAACCCACTTAGGGGTCATTCATCAGTGCCTAAATGCACACCTGGGAGGTAGGGGGACAAGCCCCCATTTTTCTGGCTCTATAAATATGGAACTCACATTTCTCCAATTGACATTTGCAGATGAATGATCCATGAGAGAGCCTTCCACCACACAGCCATTCCAAATAAATGCGAGGCGGCTAGTGCAGGCTCCAGCTCTCCACACCCTGCAGAGAAAACAAGCTTTCCCTTGCAGCTTCTTCCCTTTAGGTGAGCAAAAGCAAAGACTCAAGTCCTGAGAGGAGTTCTAGCTTCAAGCTTTTCACCCAATGAGGCAGGGAAGGAAAACTCACTTCCATTTGCTACTCAACAGATGGAGGCAACTAGAGGTCCAAACCCAGAGCACTGAGACCTTAAAGGCCATCTGGCACCAAAAAAGAGAAGTGGGTGACCTTCTCTACTGATGACCCCTCTCACCCCAGCGTCACTAGAAATATGGACCAAAGACAACCTCCGCATGGAGGCCAAGTAGGTGATAGTCTGAATGGGAAGTTTTGAGAGCGCCACTAGCATTGCTGTCTGACCTAAAACATCAGCTGCACCTGGTATTTGGAACGACACCACTGAGGAGCGTTCCTTTGGGTTAGCCACTATCTTACTGGGTTTTTCTTTCTTGAGCAAATGCTGTAAGTGCGAAAACACCTTTGGTTCACTCATTTCTCATTGTAAATAAGCACATCCAATCCATTTCTAAACAGGACCCAAAGGAACCCTGAGGCTTCTTCCTTCATTCCTCCTCTATTGAATAAAAATTGAGCTTCTCCTTAGTGCCAGGCACTTTGCTAGATGCACAAAGGAAAAAGTCGTCAACAAAGGCAAACACAGACTTTGCCTCCATGGGCCAACAGTCTACTTGGGAAGACAGTCTTGCAAACAGCCACCTAAGTCACAGCAAACCACTGTGATAGGACAAAGAGGAGACCTTCAGACCCGCAGTGGGGCCCGGAAAGCTGCCCTGCCCTGCAGAGGTGATGCTCCTGCTGACTTCTGAAGGAGGACCAGGGCAGGGAAGGCCACTAGCACAGTGGCCAGTGGGTGAACACCCCAAAACATGGAAGCAGGGGCGGGGGGGGGGGAGAGACAGAGCAGTGTATGGGGGCTGCTGGCAGAAAGTGATGCCAAATGCAGAGGGGAGGGGAAGACGGCGATTTCGCCTGTTTCAAGCTCCTCCTCTGGCTGCAGGAGCCCCTACTGGCTGCACAGTCTCCGTAGCTGAGGGGCAGATGTGACGCTGACACATGAGTGATGCAAAGGGGCTGACCAGTGTTGGTGATCATGAGGCTAAGGAGGGGCCAGAAGAGGCCAGGAGGGGCTGAGGTGTCAGAAGTTCCCAGGGGTGGCTCTGCGCTCCTGAAACTTCCAAGGGGCACAGAGCTGCGAGTGGGCTGTGAGCGGCTGGCATCCTCACCCCCTGAAGCACCTGGTGCCGAGGCTCCGCTGACTTCATTTACGACTGTCAGGGACTGACAGAGGGAAGCGCACACCTGGAATTACTGTGCCCGAGACAGGCCTGATGCCCCGCCCTGCTCACCCACCCACCCACCTCCACGGGCGAGCCAGAGGCGCTTTGAGTAGGTGACAGGCTGTCCTGGCCTCCCACTTAATTATATTGTCACACGAGCTTTCAGGGACTCCAAGAGGAGAGCCCTCTTCAGGGAAACTCAATTCCCCTCCCACAGCACACATCCGCCCCCCTTGGCCCTCCCCTCCCCACCTTGGCCTTTTCCTCTGGAATCTCAAGAAAGTGCAGCAAGAGGCAGCTGTCTGCTCAGTAGTGAAAGGGGTAACAGGAGGGAAGTCTCCTCCAGCACCCCACAGCTTCTTGCCTCTCTCAGGTCTCGAGTCTCCAGTCCATGGGCCCCGGTCAAAGAGGGGGAGGTAGAGAAGCTGCCACTGGGAGGTTCTGGGAGAGACGCCGGGCACCCTGCAGCAGGCGGGCAGGCCTTCTGTCTGCCCTACCCACTGCCGCCAACTCCTGACAGTCGGCCAGGACCCCAGCTCTTCCATCCATACGGCTCCCTGCTGCCTGGAAGGTGCTCTCGCATGTGGCGTATTCTTGGAACTCCTCAAGAAGTCAGTGGTCCCCCAAAGAGTCTCCACTCAGCTGTCTCTTCTGGCCTTCGTGGTAGCCCTCTCGCCTCATCTTCAACCCCAAAGCTGTGAAGAAAGAAGGCCCCGGCCACACGGCCTCCGTTTCATGATTTGCACCTCTTCTTCTACCCTGAGAGGAGACGCCTTCTTTAGGGTGACCTCTGCTGTCCAGGTTCCTCTCTGGGTCCTCACTCAGAGCTTCCTGTCACCAGCCTCCAGTCCCTACTCCTCCTCCCAGTGACCTCCGCCCCCTCCTGGTCTCCCTCCTTCTTCCAGGGCACGTCCCACCTGCCTTGTGGCCCTGCTTCCCCACACCACACAGCTGTGTCTACCTAACTGGGGACCCCAACGCGAACCAGCCTTTGATTTGAAAAGCATTGCTGAATAACTGTCATGGCCTCTGAAACAAATGTCCTTATCCAGACAACGGTCACCAACATATATATGTAGAGATAAAAATATGTGTGCTCTGTCTCCAAACAGTTTTTAATAAATGTTACCACAACACAGGCTTCGCAGACTCTTTTTCTGTCAATATTGCCTTGAGCTAGCAAATAAGGAAGGAAATCACTGGGAAATGCATTATTCATGAGCTCGCCAGAGCGCTGATGACTGGCAGTGATAAGAGTCCCAGTGTGAGCTGAGCACAGTCTGATGGCTCCCTATCAAGTCAATCTATCCCACTTGCTTCCTGTTTGGAGGAGCAAGAGCGGGTAGGATGTTTCTCATCACTTTTCTCCTTCATTTAGGAGAGCACCCTGCACCTGTGGGAACTGAACTTGCCTTTTGCTCAGGTCATGACACACGGGGACAGGATGCAGCAGAGGGAGGGAAGAATCGAATCCCTCAGGACACACCCTGATGAGAACTAATTAGAGCTCTGGGCTTGCTAGTCCTTAAATTCCTGCTTCTTCAACTCACACCTTCTGGTGAGCACTAGAGAATCCCTGTCAGTTTTGGAGAGCACTCACTGGCAAAGTCATCAATGTAGCGCAGGGGCGGTGTGATTGTATTTGTTCCCGTTTTGTTTTTTTACTTCAAAATAAGATATGTGCCGTGTGCATAGGAATTTGTTCATAGTTGTTTTTTTAAACTATAGTCCGGCCCTCCAACAGTCTAAGGGACAGTGAATTGGCCCCCTGTTTAAAAAGTTTGAGGACACCTGAGTAGAGCCTCTTCTGCATGGAATTCTGAGAGAGGCTCTCAGAAGCCTACGTACTAGCTAAGTTAGGGATGCCCTGTGCACCTGTCAATGAGATTTCTAAGCAAAGACATGAGGATGAAGAGGGGAGGAAGGGCTTCTGGGGCAGGGAATTCTGGGTTTACTCATAAATCCTCTACTGGCTCATTAAGCTACCCAAGCACCTGGGCTTCTAGGCACTCCCCTGCTCTCTAGAGTAAAAATCGGGGGTCCAATGTCGAGAAAATAGGCCACATTGCTTCTGAAGTCTCTCATGAACTAGAGAAGGAAATAGAGGAAAGAATTGAGGAGTAAGAAAAAAAATTATCATGTTCAAATTTAATTTCAAACCCTTAATAACACAGGCTCATGCATAACTCATATGCACCTGAGAAATGTGTTTCGTAAATGAACCCAAACTTCTAAAGAGCTCTAGTTCACACACCTTCATGCACGCGGTGATTTGAGTCTCAGTGCTGCGCCCACAGAAGATACAAAGATCACTGAGAGGTGCTGTGGGGTTCTTTCTGGCTCAGGACAGTGGCAATCAGATTTGTTGGGCCTCCAGAGGAAATTAAGAGTCAATGTCTGATGACGTTTGTTACAGGGCCCCACCCTAGTCTCTGCTAGACTCCTGGCAGGTTGGGTGGCCTGTCTATCTAGACACCAGGGTCCAAGTCTGAGATCCAGGGATGTGCTCCAAAGGAACTCAGGTGGGCAGAAAAAGGCCAAGGTCCTGTCGTCCCAGGTGGGAAGCAGAAGTGAGCCAAAGCAGCATTGTCACCTCTCAATCCTGCCTGGACAAGGGTCCTGGATGAGTGGGCAGGTTAGGTCAGAAGACACACATGGCAGCGTAAGGGACCACGATGCTCAGCCACCAAACAGCAATCAGCATGAACAACAAAACTCTTCTTAGATCAGTCAAACCTCTCTGCGAAAAGCCTGAGTTATAGCTTGTTTCCTTTCTCATGTTGTTTTGATATTATCATATACATACAAGGCTTTGGATCAAGTTAACAAAGATTGACATAGAAATCTTGTGGTTCCACTTCCCAAGTAGACAAAAACCATTGCTTATCATTCACAAGGGTGATTGCATTCCAGCACAAGTTCCTGCAGTGTCTGACAGTTTCCTCTTAATTGAGCTACCTTCCCTCCTGCCATTTTATGCATATCAGGGCAGTTATCTGAAAGAAAGACTTGTGGGAAGCTCAAGCACACAGACCTCTAATAATGCCCATTTGACAGTGACAAGGAGACCTGAGGAGCAAACACAGTTGGCCTCTGTATCCATGGATTCCACACCTGTGCATTTAACCAACTGCAGACTGAAAATACACGGGGAATAAAAGGAGGTTGCATCTATAATGAGCATGTACAGACTGTTTTTCTTGTCATTATTCCCTAAACAACGCAGTGTAACAACTATTCACACCATGTGTACATTGTACTAGATATTGTAAGTAATCTGCAGATGATTTAAAGTATATGGGAGGATGTGTGTAGTATAATATGCAAATACTGTGCCATTTTGTGTCAGGGGCTTGAGCACTCCTGGATTTTGATATCTGCAGTCCTGGAACCTCCTGTGGATACCAAGAGACCACTGTCTGCTCAAAGCTCATGCGTTGTAATGTCATAAGATGCAAGTCTTTCAGTCTCTTCCCCAGACATGGCATCTAAGAGGCAGCGTCCGGCAGTGAGAAGGCCTGACAACAGTAATGTATTTCCAGCTGACAGCCAAGCAAGGGCTGTGGAAACAGGTCTGCTGCCTGCTTTCTTTCCAGGTCACAAATCTGGGTCCATTTAGTGCAGGGACAGAAAACAACAACAACACAACAACAAAAACCCTCTCAATAGTCCCAGAATGCATCTCGTGTTACAAAATGTCACCTTAAAAATCATCTAATCCAGTGCTTCCCAACTGGGACTTTCCAGAATATTTTTTCTAAGCAGTGTTAATAGCCTGTATAAAAGGAGTCTCATGCCAAAGTAGTTTGGGAAATAAATAATACACCACCCCCATATATAGAGTATCCCTTAGGTCACCATACACAGGAAAAAAATAACAAGCTCATATTATATTTTATAATATACTTATTTTAAAAATATTTTTATATTTATATATCAACAGTAGAGATTTATTTTGTAAATATTTTGCAAAATTTTGTAGCATTTTGTAAATAAAGGTACATTTAGCTGTAATTTCCCATTTTCCCTACATGTGTATGTATTCACAATGCACAATGAGATATCAAAGGCACTGAGAAGTACTACAGTATATAAACATTAACTTTGTTTTCGTCAGCATCTAACAAACTTAAGGATGAAACAATTTCCCCTTTAACATACCCAAAAATATGCTGTAGAATGGTGTTATTTTGATTAACACATATCAGCCTCTCCCCTCACCTGACTATCCTGTCCCCATACTGTCCCCACGTATAACTTCACCAGGACCTTGGAAAGGTAAGGTGAATGCCCTGACAATGCCCTCAGAACACCTGCTTGAAAAGGCAGCTTGGGATATGTGGCTGATTGCTTTAATGGCCCCAGCTCTTCACTCTTTCCTATATCCACAACTTTTGCCACATAATTTTGCAGATCCTTTCCCCACCCATGCTGAGTTCAGTCATGTGACTTAGTCTGGCCAATAAAAATAACAAGTGTGCCAGTTCCCAGCCTGGGCCTCCGGAGGCCTGTGCAATTCTTCTTGCTCTCCTCCTCTTGTGCCAGTGCCAGGTTAGGCTGTTGAAGGATGAAAGACTTGTGGAGCAGAACTGAGACTGTCACCCCATTACCCCAGATGAGGCCAGCCTGGATCAGCCAATAGCTAGCCTCCAGCAGACCTGGGAGTTAGACCAGCCAAGCGCAGCAAAAGTGCCTGGCCAACTTCCAGCCAACCCCAGAGGGGTGAGCAATATGCACATATTGCTGCATCCACCAAAGCTTCATGGTCACTTGTGCCTCATGCAGCTTCACTGAGTCAGTAGATCACGGGTTTAGCATGGGGAAAGAACATGGGCTACGGAGTCAGTTACATTGTTATTCAAACCCTAGCCCTGCCTTCTGTCCACTGTGCGTTCCTGAGCAAATTATGCAACTTCTCTTAGCTTTAGCTTCTTCCTTTATTGAGCAAGGATAACCTCAGAGCGTGATTTTCAAGATTAACAGAGATAAAGTATAAAAGTTCCTCAAATAGTGTATGGCACCTGGTAGGTGGCTTTGCCATCTCCATTCATAGATTTGAGCAGTCTGGAAACAGAGATCACCAGCATTTCCCAGGCCTAGGGACCACCCTGAGGTGGGCACTATCTACCAACCTACTTGCATTGCTGAGTGATACAGCACAAACTTCTTTCCAATATTCCAATTTCTATATTAGTAGTCTTCCACGTCATTTCCAAAGGCCACAGAGTAAATACACTATAATTCATTTCGCCATTTAGGAGGTTTCCATCAGTTTTTTTTTCCAACCAAATAAAGAATAAATACATCTGAAATACCAAGATAGATGAGGTGATGTAATTATAAAATAGCATCCACCAACCAAAGGAATAGCAAAAAGAGAAGACAAAATCTTTAAAACTGACATGCAACATAATAGCCCTGTGTCAACAAGGAACGTTTAACGTCTCCGCAACAAGTCTTTTAAAGAAATGGCAAGTGATTGTATTTTTAAAAAGTGTCTATCCTGAAGAGATAAAATAAAAGCTTTGTTGCCTAAAGGAAAAAGCCTCAGTTGTCTGAGAAATTTTACTTCTGAGGTTCCCTAAATCTGGATAACTCAAATTTGCCTACAAACTTTTAAAAGAGAGGACACAGAAAGCTCAAACTTCCCAGATTTTAAGGGTTTGGATGGATGAGACTGCCGTGATCTCCTCTGAACTGATTTCTGTTCTTGGTGCTCTCTGTGCATAAGACAAACAAGAATAGCTGCCTGGCTTGAGAGAAAGCTGTCTCTTTTTCTTGGAAGCCCTCTGTTAGTTCCCGGACCCCTCAGAGTGCCATGCTCCCTGTTCCTGTGCACCTTAAATGGAAGCAGTGTGTAAGTCTGAAGCAGCCGCTGCCAACTGGTCCTCAGGGCAGCCATACACCATTAGCAGGTCCCCAGCTCCTAGAGGAAGTCATACCGGCCTAGAGCGGAAGTCCATTTCCAGTTATTACCACTAGACAAATGGCTTTTAAATTACACCCTATGAGGCTAACAGGCCATTTGTCTTTGTAAGTAATGGCACAGAAACACTGCTTTACTGCCATCCTTGCCCTGCAAAGGGAGTCTGCCCTGCAAGGGGGAGTGTAGGAAGATGGAAAAGAAAGAGGCCCAGGAGGGAGAAATACCCAAGGTAGGGGCAGAAACTCCCAGGATTTGATCCAGAAAAGTTGGCAGCTTTTCTAGAGGTAAATGGCAGCACTGGCTAGACCTCTGAGGAGGCGAGACTCAGGGGGCTCTTCCTGGAAGCTGTCTACATCAACAAAGAGAACGGAGCAGAACTTCCAGAATGGAAAAGAGGAGCAAGGATGGGAGCACTGGATGTTGTGAGAGTGGAGAGAGAGAGCTGGACAGTAGCGGTGACTGGGTCTCCCACCAGCAGGATAGAGAGTCTGGACTTCATCCTCAAAGACGCAACCTTGTGAGCCGTGGACATCCAAGGAAGGAACCAGATGCCTTGCCTGTGATAAGACTGTGGCTCTGACTACAAGCTCAGCCTCTAGGCCTCAGGCCTCTCTCCTCACTACCCCTGGGAGATCTTACAAGCCAGGAATTGCCACCTTCATTGGACCAGGAGTTAGCTGTGAGACGGCTATGAATAGGGAGACATTACAGAAAGAATTCCAGCGTTCCTTCTCCATGCTCTAAAGCCTTTGTTTACCTTATTAGTCGAGGCCTGTCAGTTCCCCATGAGCTGACAGGTCTGGAGGGTGAAGGAAGCTGTCACCGCATGGTTTCCACATTGACAGTCTGTCTCGACTCCGTTTCAGCACACAGCCAGCCTTGAGGCACCAAGTCACGCTACATCTTTCAGATCTGTGGCCTCCTGAGGAATGGGGGGACCAGAGCCCCCAGTCTGGAGCCCAGAGAGTCACACAGAGGGGCCTCTGGGTCTGCTGAGAACAAAAAGCCGCCAGCTTTCAGGGATGAAGTTATCATCATCTCAGATGGCTGGGCCTGCCTCGCTCCCAGGAGGAGGTGCTGCTTACATATAATGTCTTCTCTCCTGCTTCCTGCGAGACAGCTGGAGCTCCAGCCTTCATAGAAACCGTCACTGGCCTGGCTGTTAAAGATGCTCCACGTGCTAACCTCATGTCCCTCGTGCCCAAGTTGCTCACAGCTGTGTCCACTATACAACGCTCAAACATCACTCATGTTCAGGAGAGTTGATTTTATACAGATAAAGGGCTTAAGGGGAAACCACTGTTTCAATATCAGAACAAATACATATTTAAAAATACAATGCAAAATTTTCATGCATTTTAACGATAACACAAAAATCCAAAGTGTTTAACTCTTACTGGATTGGAGCTAAACCCCTAGATTTCTTGAGTTTATGTTTCTATTCTTGTCTAATATTACAGATACTTTGATGAACAGTTTAGGAATTACTTTACTAACATAACAAGTTACACAACAGCTCCCAGTATCCAGTTTCCAGCAAGTCTACAGAATAGGCCAGGGTCTCAAGTTCTTAATTTATAATAATAAAAAGTTAGCATTTCTATGTCCTGCTCCATTCTAAGTACATGGATTATCTTCTTTAAACATGGCTACTCTAGAAAACAAAGATTATTACTATTACTACTGCTCAAAGAATTTAAGTGACATGCCCAAGGCCATGCAGCTTCAAAGTGGTGGCACCAAGATGTCAACCCAATAAAAATGACACCATACCCTTCTTCCTTAGCCATTCATATACACTGATATAAAAGGAAGGGTCTGGATCAAATGAGTTCAAAGTATTTTTCAGCTATATACTCTCAGGGCTGAAGCACATGGAATGTGATCAAATGAAGAGAAACTCTTTCTTATAAAGACAAATCTGAGATGGTCAGGTCATCCTAAGTATATTCACCTCCGGTTCACGGCAGGTGGGAATTATGGGTTTCTGATTAGAGTCAAGGGCAAAATGGAATCCAGGACAGATTCCTGAAGGACGACCCTTGGAGTGGACTTAGAGGACATGGATCCCACAGGCTTTCCAAAGTGCTATGGTAGAACCTAGCATGGGAATGGCTTCTTAGCAGCCACATCCACCTAGAAAGTGACTGGAGAAGATGACAATAAAGTGACAAATGTGATTTGAAAGGGTACAGCATAGCCAAAGAGTGGACTGAAGAGGAGCACCTGTCTTCCCATGTGCTCCTAAAGGGCCCTGACCAAATGACTCTGAAGGACAGGACATATGGTACCCAAGTTCCACTCTCCCACTCTCCTCTCCCTTCCAATAGCTACTTCCTGGTCTATGACACTGGCCCAAGACCCTGTCCTCTGGGGCTGTTTTTCTACAAAGCACGATAAAAGGCAGGTTTGATCCACCGAATCAATGGAGGAAGAAGATAACCATGTCAGAGGTCCTGGGGAAGAGAGGAGGAGGGAAGGGGTCATAAAGTGAGATTATGTGGCCTTGATGAGAGGTGTACAAGGAAGGGGAAACCCTACAAATCCCACAATCCCCCACACTGCTATAGATGTTGGCAGGAGAGGAGTGGCAACCACAGGCTGAATAGTTGAGAAAATGGAACTTTTTGTTTTAATCATTGGCTTGAAGTCTTTTTCACCCACCTGCCTCTAAATACGCCCCTGTCACCTCCCCCCAGCAGTCACTGAGCTTCAGCTGCCTCCTCCCTTCAGCAGCACAAGATTCCCCCAAGTATGGGGCCCAAGGTAATGCCTCCAAAGCACATGGCACCCTTTGCCCAAGGACGTGACGCAGGAAAGATCTTGAATTTTTAACTTATTGGTATGACTTGGGTGCCAACCAATCAGAACATGGTGCTCACCAAAGACACCTTCATGCTGAATCTCTTGTGCTTTTTAATTTTGACCTTGGGGATGTCCCCCCACCATGGGGCCGGCAGACACCCTTGAGCAATCTGCTCAGGATTTTCTCCCTTGGCAGTGTCAGCTTCTCTGCCCTGAATCCCCCAACTCCTAGCTCTCACCAGCAAAGGCCACAAAAGCAGTGACAGGGATGTCACTCATTCCAACCTCCAATTGTCGCTCAGGCTTTTTCCTCAAACGTGCCCTCTTCTCTTCCTTATGGGTCACATCTCCCCATGCTGAGCTCAGGTGCTGGTGTCCTTACTGTCACAATGCTTCCCCCTACTCCAAACACTGTTGTTAGCAACTCTTCCAGACCTGAGCCTGGATTTGGCATTTGATGTTATGAAGCTCAGCTCTTGATGGATGTTGCCCACCAGTGTTTTGACTGCTGCATCCATTAGTGCGGGGTGTATAGCACCCCAC
Source organism: Loris lydekkerianus (assembly GCA_963574355.1). NCBI lineage: Eukaryota > Metazoa > Chordata > Mammalia > Primates > Lorisidae > Loris > Loris lydekkerianus. Next base: position 77,230 of record CAUYPK010072719.1, on the reverse strand, counting down.
TGAGGCTGTACACTCCCGGGGGTAAGGGGCAGGCTTCACGTTCTTCTTGTATCCCCAACATGCCCAGAGCAGAACTGGTAACTCTCCAGGTACTCAATGATCACAAAGAAAACCAAGTTGACTTGTTCCTGGATACAAGGCCTGCCCCTGACACTGACAGTCACCTCCCTCATGGGGCTTCAGTTCCCTCCTCTATAAAATAAGAGGTGGGACGATGGTTCTCAGCTCTGACATCACATTAGAATCACCTGAGTACTTAGAAAAAGTCTCAATAGCCAGGGCCTGTTCCAGGAATTCTGTCTAAATAGTGTTGGGTAGGGCCAGACATCAGTTTTTATATTTTTTTAAGCACTGCAGGTGATTTCAATGTGCAGCCAAGACTGAGAACCACTGGCTGGATTAGATCATCAGACAGTCCTGTGCAACTCTGCCATTCCATGCGCTGGACCAACTTGGATGGTATTCCAAGTGAGGTCATTCCTAAGAGGGTTAAGTTTAAAGCTCATCCTGACTCACAGATGAGGAAGAGGCCACAGGGAGGGACTGTGAATATAGCCACCACTGATTGAGTCAGAGCTCAATCCTGGCCAGCACCTATGCCTACGGCGGGTCCTCTCCTGGGCCCCGTTCTTAGATGATACACATCTCCAAAGGCCTCTTAGATGCTGAACGAAAGGGTTAAGGCCTCTTTAAAACCTGACTCCCCCCTCAACATATTACGTGTTCTTTAAAGTGTCAAGGAAAGTTCAGGATTGCTGTTGGCAGGTAGTGCTAAAATTCTTGCCTGAACAGATTGGATTATAAAATATGTAGCTATGACAAGCCTATCTGACAGATCGGTTTGCTTCGTCCTAAGATGATGTGTAAAAGAAAGACACGTCTCTTCAATGTTGTGGTTTAAGCTTTTTGGGTTGTTTTGTGTGTTTCCTGAGTGTTTTCTTTCTTTTCTCCTTCTTAAAATATGGTCCTGACGTTGAGTTGTGACATCAATTAAAAACGAAGCTAATGAAAAAGCTAAACCCTTGGGAACACATTAAAGGCCACTTAGGAAAGTTGGTTCCGGCTCCCTTTCAAAGCCAACTCTTAGACACCAAACCATGCTCAATTACAGACCCCCATTATTCCTTGGGTATAAAAGTCTTTTTGTAACCCTCCCTCATTGTGGGGCTGCATGAACGGAGCATACTTATATTCTCTCTCTCTCCCCTGCCGCCCCCTCACTTGTTGAAACAAGCACAGTAATTGCATTACCAGATTTCCAGGATTAACTTTTGGTTCAAGGAAAGCTCTTGGTCTGAGCGTGTATCTGTAATTAGAGGTGGTAGGGTAATTAGCTGCACACAGTTCGACTGTCTACAAGGGGCCCAGAAGACAGGTCTATTTGTTCTGTTTCATCACACAATTTAATCAAACAGTGAGTGCCTTGCTCACAGGGCGCACAAAACAAATATTTGCTGATTGATTGATTCATCCAACAACTGGTCAATTCAGTTAAACCAGCTCTTTGCTGTCCAGTAAGGCAAGGAAAGAAAAATAATTGACCTAAGTCTTTCACTTTTCAAATGGCTGCTTTGCTGCCTTACAGAAACAACTGCAGAAGAGCACGTGGGGAAGGTGCTGAAACCCCACTCCTTCCTTTCCTTTTAATGACTTTCCAAAATAAATAGCATTAAAAATCAATAGGGTACATAATGAGGTTCAATATGAAAATCTGCAAAAGATATTTGTCACTGTGTCCATGTGAAGGCCTGCTCCTCAAGCATCCTGTCCCTTTAGGGTGAAGGTGTCTCCCATCATTAAGAGGCATTTAAGACCATGGTCCCTGGAGCAGAGTAGCCTTGACCTGCGTGGGCATCCTCCCTACTGCCAGCTCTCCAGGAACCAAGGTAAAGAAGCAGTCCAATCACTGGGCACACTGGTGTGGACGTGACACCAACCACAAAAGGAAATGGGACTTTGAGACAACACACTAGTATCTTGCCTGCTGTAAATGACCAGCTAGAAGCCCCACTCTGCCCATTGGTAGAACTCTCAGGTAGGGAGAGAAGTGTTTCAACACTTTATCTTCCATTCTGGAATCACTGACTAGAGGACATTCGTCTCTGTTGGGCCCAGAAGAAAGAATTTTGCCCCACACTGAGGCAGAGCTCCAGCTGTATACAGAAATGCCTGCCCGGAGGCTGAAGAATGGCGGGGAGGCAGCTTTCCATGAAAAGCAATTTAAAGTGACATGATGTTAAAGGCCAGAAGTCCAAAAAAGGCAAACAGTTCATCACCTGTGAGTGATCCCCTGAGCCTGGGCACATTTTTTAAAAATCCGTCTCACAAATCACCCAGTGTTTAACTTGAAGTCCATTTGTTAATTTGGTAAACACAGACATGATATTGACAGTATGCCTCTAATCCAAGCAGGAAGGAAGTATCCGGTGTCAGGCAACTGCAGGACCTCGCCAGCACCCCTCACCTGCAGGGCCAGGGTGCACGAGAGGGGGCAGCTCAGACAGCAGGTGGAAGGGCAGTGGGGGCAGGGACTCCTTAACTCCCCAGGCCCAGGACACTCCATAGTACTCCCTCACCAGCCTTAGCTGTATAGAGCAGTTCACAGTTTACAAAATGCTTCTCTTATTTCCTAACTAATTAAATCTTCAGGCCTGTTGTATGAAACCAGCTGTGATGGTTAATGTTATATGTCAACTTGGCTGGACTATAGTACCCAAATAGTTGATCAAACATTATTCTGGACGTTTCTGTGAAGATGTTTTTTAGATGAAATTAACATTTACATCAAGTAAAATGGGCTTTGAGTAAAGCAGTTTATACTCCATACTGTGGTGGGCCTTGTCTAATCAGTTGAAGTCCTTAATAGAATCAAGAGTCACCTTCCAGAGCAAAAAGGAGTTATGGCATCAAACTTCCTTTGGACTTAGACCATTACTCTTCCCTGAATCTTCAGCCTGCTGGCCTACCCTGAAGTTTTTGGACTTAGACCTCCACAATCACATGAGCCAATTTTTAAAATCTTTCTTTTCCTTTCCTTCCCTTCCTTCTCTTCCTTCCTTCCTTTTTGACAGACTCTCACTCTGTCCCTCTCGGTAGAGTGCCATGCATCACAGCTCACAGCAACCTCAAATTCTTGGGCTCAAATGATCCTCTTGTTTCAGCCTCCCAAGTAGTTAGGACTACAGGTGCCCATCGCAATGCCCTGCTATTTTTAGAGATGGAGTTTCACTCTTGTTTAGGCTGATCTCAAACTCTTGAGCTCAAAGAATCCACTCACCTTGGCCTCCCAGAGTGCAGGGATGAGCCACCACAGGCATGAGCCACCACACTTGGCCTTGTTTTTCTATTTTTAGTAGAGATGGATTCTTGATTTTACTTAGGCTGGTCTCAAACTCCCAAGTTCAAGCAATCCATCCTCCTTGACCTCCCAGATTGCTAGGATTACAGGTGCAAGCAACATCACCATCTTTAAATCCTTCTGCCTTCCCTATCTCGCTCTCAGCCTACTTACATATAACACACACACATACACAGGTGCCCACACACCCTGTCGGCTCCACTTCCCTGAAGACCTCTGAAGAATATACTGCCAGTGTTATCATTCCCATTTTATGGATGAGGAAAAGGGCTTTGTGAGAACAGGAGTTAACATTGGGCAAGTGTCGCGTAAACAAGTTGCTCAGAATCAGTGCACTGGGGAGTGTTCACTCACACACAATGACTTTCTCGTTATCACTTAGAAACTAAAAGACCAGGATTGGGAAAGAACTCATGAGGTCAGGGTTAGCCCCTCGTGTCAGATGAGTATATATCTTGATTAAACTTCTATTCCTGAGGATTTCTAGGGCACTAACCCCTACCTCCCGCCACTGCTTCGTCCCCATTGCTGATTGGATCTACCTTCTCTCTTAATTTGAATCCATTTTCTTTGGAGCTATCATCCATACAGGGGAATATGCCTGATTGTAAAGTTTCTGCAGGAGCCTTTCATAAACTAAAGGGCAAATTTTTTAAAAAGTACATAGTGCAATGCTCAGGACACAGCAGGTGACAGAATAAGCAAATGGAAGGATTGTGTCAGTGGTACCCTGCAAATGTGACATGGGCTTTGTAAACAGTAAAGCATGTAGACAAAGGTAAGAAATCATTATTATTGTTCCAGGTTGCAGAACTGAGTGAAGCCGAGAGAATATACACTTCCTCAGGTATAAGGAGCAGATCATAAAAGCTCCAAGGCCAAGTTTGCGACTATTCCATGCTAAGATTTAGTTTAAGTGAGGTGATATGGGACTTAAGACCCTGGACTTAACCGCTGGTTCAATCACCTTACACTCCAACCTCTCATGTCTTCTTTATAAAATAATATTTTCTTTTATTTTTTCTTTATTAAGGAGAACTTTTCTGGTTTCAAAGAACAGAAACCAACTCAAGCTAACTGAAATGCACAAGTGCAGATCTCACAGAACCTAAGGGCCAGAGCAGCTGAGCCTGAGAAGGGCTAGAATCAGAAAATAGAAGGCCAAGGCTAGGAAAGAACTCACGAGCTCACAGCCTTAGCCCCTCATGTCAGACTAGTGTCTATCTTGATCAAACTTCTGTTCTTGAAGATTTCTAGGGAGCTTACCCCTACCTCTCACCACTGCTTCTGAGAACCCAGGGACACTCTTTCTTCCTTCCCAATGACTTCATCCTTATCTCTGTTAACTTAATCCACATAGTAGAAAAAAGCCTACTCATTAGTCCTAAATTTATATTTCTCCTTTGTTCAAAAGTCTAGTCATGACTGGAATCTCTGGGTCCTTACTTCGGATTTTATGGTAAGGAATTCTAGGCTAAAGGCAAGCTTTTAGGCAGATGGCTATCCCTTGTCCACTCAGCCGTGGTATAGTTGGTACAACCATCAGTACAACCCACGTGGCTGGCAGAGGCCCACCCTTGTGGCCCATGGCTATAGAATAGAGATAAAAATGGCACCCCCGAATTGCCAGCCATACCAGTGTTTCTCAAACCTGTTCTGCATTAGAATCACTTGGAAAACTTGGGAGAAAAAAAATAGGTTCCCTAACCCTACGCTAGCACAGACACTCTGAACTAGTAGCCTCCAGCTACAAGCAATCTTATCTACTTTCCCTAGAATTTTCTAGGAATAGGACCGTATGATCAGTATATATAATAACAGCCTCCTTCCCCTCTTCCATCCCTACTTCTTCCTACCCTACCCAAAGGATTCTATGCAACTGTTTGAAGACCCCTTTTTGGGAAACCACTGTAAAATATCCTCAGGTGACGCAGAGTAAGAGAGAGAGGAATGATGATTTAATCATATCCTACACACCTTTCACACACCCAGTGCTTTCCTGCTTATTAAGTGTTTCCTGCCAACTGGTCATTGTGCTGGGCTGTTTAATAAATATTCCCTCATTCCATGCTCGCACTGACCCCACAAAGTACATGCTGTTTATTTGCATTTGGCAGACAAGTAAAGCTCAGAAGAATCAAAAGGACTGACCTAAGGTCGCTTAGTGAGTGACAAAACCATTGACTTGTGTGTCTGCCTCCTTCAGTTGGACCTTCAGTTCCCCAGGTCAGGGGCAACACGTATCTGCTTTTGTTCCTCCCTGCACCCCAGCACCAAGCATGAGGCCTGACTTAGGAGAGTGGCTCAGTAATGTTTGTGGGCTGATTGCTAAGTAAACAAATAGGGGCCTTGCAGCCTTTGAGCTGGGCCACTCCGTGTGTTCCTGTCAGAGCTTCCCAATCCTTGGCAGGCCCTGCTGGGTTTCAGGGGGACTGAGCCACACATCCTCTCAGCTGCTGATCCTTAGAGCCGTAGACCCCTCCAGGTGCGGTAGCCCTGTCTACTTTCCCCAGGATTAACAGCAGTGATTACGTTCTATGTGTAGCAGTTTAGGAAAGCAGGTTGTTCAGCAGTCTCATTGATAGCATAGAGCAGGCGTCCTCGAACTTTTTAAACAGGGGGCCGATTCACTGTCCCTCAGACCATTGGAGGGCTGGACTATAGTTTAAAAAAAAAAAAAAACTATGAACAAATTCCTATGCACATTGCACCTATCTTATTTTGAAGTGAAAAACAAAACAGGAACAAATACAATTCACACCGCTTCATGTGGCCCACGGGCCACAGTTTGAGGACGCCTGGCGTAGAGATTTGGCCTGCTAATCAAACCCCCTAACCTTTTTGGTTATCCAAAAGCTATTCTGAGATTTTCAAAAATTTTCTCTGCATCCCTTGTCTGAGGAGAGTAGCTAGGTAAGTCCTCATGAGCCAGCAGCCTGGTCCCTTCCAATTAGAACACCCCAAGGCCTTCTTCACCCACGTCCAGAGTTTAAACTCAAACCCCAGTGGTGGGATATGGGCAGGTGAGTGATTCCTCCAGTATAGAGTTGCTGACCAAGAAAGCCAAGGCTGACAACATCTGGCATTCCTTACACGAAACCCGGAGGCTCTTACATAGAGGCTCTACGCCTGATGCCAGGACTCCAAACGCCTTTCCTGCCAGGGGATTATGTTCATTTGCTCAGGATCTGAGACAGAAATTCCAAAGAGATGATACTGGAAACCAAAGGCCTATATCATATTAATAATACAGACAGGAAGGCTCCCTCAGCAGCTGGTAGCAAACATATATTAAATAAAGGGGCCTGGCCCCAGTCCAAGCCCCAGCAATCCAGCCAGGTCATTTCAGATTACAAATAGAAACAATTAAACCTTATTATAGACTTTGTCTCTGGTTAGCTATTAGGTTTCTTCACTTACATGCTAATTTCTGAGTCAAGGAATCAGAGATCTCCCCAGATTAGGTATCTACCACAGCTCTGCAGACTGTAAAAATCAAGCTGTATTACACTTCACTGAATCCTCTGTGTCCACGTCGGGTGCAGGAGTGAGCCGGAAGCCAAAGGCAGCCGGGGGCTGGGTTACAAGCATAGCACAGGGTATCAACTGTGCATCAGAGGGCTGGGCTGGGAGGACACAGTCATCTTCTAGGGAGACAAAACCCATAGTTGACCATTATCTCATTTCAGTCTGCCTGAGCATCCAAGCCCTCACCGTCCCCAAGCTCTACTTGCGGTCTGATACTTCCTATACCCACCACTCTTTTGGCCAAGAAGTGATGTGGTGGGGAGGGCTGGTGCAAAAGAGCTGGCAAAGCTGGTGTCAAAAACTGACAATCACATCGCTAGGCAGTGTGGGATCAAATGTAAATGGACAGAACTTCAGGTTCTCATCTATAAAAAGGAAGTAATAATAACCCCTGCCTGGGTTCTGGACCCAACTGTGTACACATTCTTGCTATGATTGCTAGTTGTATAACTTTGGGTACTTAACCTCTTGTGATCTCAGTTTCCTCGTCCATAAAATGGGATTGCCTTCTAGAGAGAAGTAATGAGATCAGTATATTTCTTCTCTTACAAACTGTTATTATTGTCCTTTGTTCATTTTTCTTTTGGAATACATCTTTTATTGATTTGTAAGAGCTCTTTATATGTTAGCAATTTTAATTCTTATAAATGCCATTTTTTGTTTTGTCATTTGCTTATATTTTGCACATAGCATGGTGAATAACACATTGGCACCAATTTTATTATTGAGAAACAGTTTGGAAGTGGGACAGACTATACAAAAAATGAGCTGTCATTATTTTATTATTACTAACAAAAACAAGGGTGAGCCTAAAGAAGAGGAACTCTGCCTCCCTGAAGAACTGAACCTGATTAGAGCTATCCAGGAACAAGGTGGCTGGGGCTGGCACTAGAGACGAGCAGTCCTGGGGTAAGAGACAAATGTGAGGGGGCATTTAAAATGAAAGACTTTAAAAGAAGGCCTCTCTTGAATGAGACTACACCCAGGCCCGTCATCTCTGTCTCTCTCACACACGCAGGCTCGAAGAGAACAATAGAAAGCCTTACATTAGCAACCATCCTATACTCCTGTATCGTACTGTTGGAGAAAACTTAAGAGAATAGCTTACCTGAAGATCAGCCGTGGCTGGAATGGAAACCCATCCACCTAGAGTTAGATGCAGTTGTGTGAACAAGAGTTGTGATCGGTTACTAAGGGGGGAATCTCTGAGAAGGAAAGGAATAGGGTAACACGAGTGCCTGTTTGAAGACCTGGGAGAACACAATGAACTCTTACAGCCACTCTCTCGCTTGATCCACAAAGCAGCCCTCAGAGGCACCCAGGATAAATTTTTCCAGGCCACTTCAAAGAAAGGAAAACTGAGGCATAGAAGTTCCATGTTCAGTTAATAATTGACAGAGCCAGGACTAGGATCTGGGTCTCCCAACTCCTATTTAAAGTTCTTCATCCAACAAATGTTTATGGATGCCCTGTCTTGTGCCAGGCTCTGCCTGGTGGGTTTGTTCTAACTCCTGCTTACAGATGTTTTCGGAGTTCCTTAAGCCTTTCCGTGTTGGCCTAATGCACCTTGGGATTCCCAGAATCAGAGACTTAGTCTGGAAGGACTTCGAAAGGACCCTTGCCAGATGGCACATCTCGGGGTTTTACAAATGCTCCTACATCAGACGCCTAAGAAAACAGAACATTGTTCTGGGGGCAACTCTTTGCCAAACAGCTGGATTATGGCAGCTCTAATGAAGACCGAGCTTGTGGGCCAAGCAGAATCTTCCAGTGGATTTGATGGCACCAGAAGTTTGTGAGTCTAGGAAATACCTTTGGTTTCACTGCTGCAGTTGAAAACCCTGTAACATTTTGGTTCTTGCTAACTCAGCAACATGAACGTGGCTTGGTTAGGGCTGATGGGAGGAAGATACCACTTGTCCCTAAACCCAGTTCACTGGCAGTCCAAAGAAGCCCCCCGGAGCTCCATCACCCTCACTCCTCCAGTAAGCTGCTCCCACCCCCGCAGGAACTGCTCAGGGATCTGGATGGCAGTGAGGCCAGAGACCCAAACCCTGCCCAGGACCAGCTGCCACATGGAGCTCACAGTCCTCTCCGACCCCTCCCCCACCCCCCAGCCTCCTCTCCCGCAAGAACCGCTCCCCTTTCAGCTGGCAGCCAGAGTGGTGGTAACTGAGCTCAGACGCTGGATCGGATATCCGGAGGACCCCCACTGTAAACTGCAGGTCACATAATTCAACTTGATCCCTCACTCCATCTCACACTTTATGTGCTTCGGGGGGACACAGCAGCTGATGACGAGAGAGGTAAGTCCCTGCCACGAGCTGTGCAATGAGGGATTGTTCTAAAATGGAAAAGTTACTTCAGGCCCAAAGAGGAGGGGCTGCTCAAGGCCCCAGAGGACGGGAGGGGCGCCACCTGGGGCTCCCCCCACATCTGCATTTCCCACTCCCAGCCCATGAGGAAGCCCCTGTCCCCCTTCACTGTGTTCCAAGTAACCCCCCGGCACTGTGTCTGGAAGTTCTGCACCCCCACCCCACCACCATTTTCTCATCTGTGACATGGGAATAGCTTTCTGGTGAGAAGATGAGATAAAATAAAAGTGCACATCAGTCCTTGGAAGGAGCTGCCCTTGACATGTGCAAGAAGGTTATCTTCTGTCCTGGTGACTGAGGAACTGCAGAGAAAAGGCTTTGTTTTGTTGTTCCTGGTGGTGACAACATTGAGCGGGAATGATGGTGGCACCTGAGGGCTTTTCACCAGAGGTACATGTGGTGAGCATCTAAGACAAAGTGCTCCACACAGGAGGGGCTGGGGGGACGTTGTGCTCTGAGCCAGGGCCAGCCCTCCCATCTCCATCTGCTCACACCCGCAGGGCCGGGAATCGGAGGCCCCTCACCTCGAGCTGCCCCACACCCCAGGATGCCATTCAAGGATCACACTTAAGTCCAGGCTTTTCATTTGAGACGCAGTGGACAGACAGGTCGATGCTGGGGCTGCTGTGCACCAACATTTAGACACGTTGCTAAATATTTCCAGCTGCCCGGAGGGCCTATATACAATATGAGGTGAGACGCTGCCAGCCTTCACCGCACAGGCTGGGACAGCCAAAGGGCATTCCCTAAACTTTTTTCTACTGTACTCCATTTGATGAAAGACTTGTGGTTAAACCTTTATCTTCTATAAACATGTAGAAGGTGGTTACCTTGATTTCCATGTCTCATTTTCATTTTATTAAAAAAAAATGGGTTCCTTGCAGTAAAACATCTGATACCATGGATGTTCTGCAGAAAACAGATGTTTCTCCATGTAATAGATGTCAGCTGCCCTCTGTGTGCTGACTCGCACTCGCACACACGTGTCTCATATGAAAGGCCAGGGCAGAGCTGGGCCTGCAGGGGCACTGAAACTCAACAGCCACAAGGCCACAGGACTTGAGTCCTGCAGCTAAGAGGCCAGGGGCAAAGCAGATGCACCAGGACTGAGAGAGGCAGCAAGGCCGTGGAGGACACAGGGCGAGGCCTCCCCACCCCCACCGAGCTCTTGATCGGAACACTTCCTTTCACAGTTGGTTGTTTTTGTTCTCTGGGCCTCCTCACCCAGTGGAGGAGGTGTGAGGCTCATTGGAGAACACTGGCTCTCTCTGCCTCCATGGGGAATAAGGTCAGAGCTTAAACCCAAATAGGCTCAACCTGTCTCAAGGGCACACAGAGGCCACTCCACCAGGTCAGCCATCAGCAAGGCTGTGGTAGGCCTCTTTTCCATCTTTCTTCCGCTCTTTCCACATTGCAGTCCTAGACTAAAGGGAGGCCCGTGCAGGGCCCAGGGCCTTAGGAACAGCCATAGTTTTTGCTTCCATCACCCTGGGCACATACACAAACCTGTGCCAGCATTATGCCTTGAGCATTGGGACAGGCTAGGTACCCATTTTCCCAGGAATTTTGGTCCCATCCCTTCTGGAGATTTCTCTAGAACTAGCTAAGGCACCTGAGGCCTCTTCCTGCCCAGAGATATTTGTATTTTCATTGAGACCCTGAAAAATTAAGAATTATCAAGACCCAGAGGGAACAAATTCCCTACTGTCAAATGCTTCCGCTGCTAAGAAACTGTTTCTAGGCAGGAGGGGACTCTGCCATGCTACAGGTGGCCTAAGACCACCCCCTGCCCACCCCAGAGCCATGATATAGGACACACCCCATCTCGGGTGCCTGGGTCCCTTCTCAACCCACCCTTCTCTGCCCCAGGACCCCAGGAACATCACTTCCCCTCTCTGTACCTCAGGATCACTCACTGGAGGAGGGCTGGATGTTGCTAAGTCCAGCAAACTTTACCTACAACTTGAAACTTAGAGCCAATGATTTTGTGAAATTATTTCCCTAGCACTATCTTTACGCGTGTCCATCCCACCTTATTCCAAATAAGATTTGTGAAGTTTATAGAAGTATACATAAAACTAAAATAAAAAGATAATATTCAAGCAAATGACTAAAAACAAAAGTAGAAAAATAAGATTAATCACAGTTGCTACATAAAATTTTTGCCACGGAGAATTATAAATTTGGGTGTGGGCTTCCCAGATGCTAGAGCAAAGAGGCTAATACTGTCAGTTACAAGAGTCACAGTGTCATTAAGGTTTAAAAAAAAAAAAAATCAAAAAACCGTTACGCAGAAGAACCACAGACATTCCTGGGAGTAAGACTTCAAAGCAATTTCTCACGTGGATTTCCAAAAGGAATATTGAGATATGGAGTAAACCATTGGTTTTCATCTTGAAAGACAAAAAATCTCAAAAAAACAATAAATCTTTTTCAAGCTGAAACTTATGAAAAATGTAAAGAAATGAAATAGACAAAAAGAACTGCTCTAGATGAAAGAGACAAGGGCTCTGTGCTGAGTTCAGGATGCCGAAGTATCCCATAACCTCACTCCCAAAACAGCTCACGTCTGACTGCCTTACATCACATGAGTCACTGTTTCCAAACCTTGCTGGAAGGTCTGAGTCCCCTGGAGGGCTCAGGGGGGATCAGGGCCTCACAGCAAACAGACCAAGTCAGAACCTCTGGGAAGGAGAATAGGGTATAGTCTGTGGCCCCAGGTGATCTTGTGTCAGACATGCTTTGGAAACCCTGCCATCAACACCGCCTCAATGATATGACTGAACTAGATGGTAAAAACCACTGGCATGGCAAACTCCATCCTGGGTATGTGGCATTTACTGTTAGGCAAGTCTCCTGAGGGGTCTCTGCCAGGAGAAACTGTCGGGTGAGATGACAGTAAGTAAGTTCTCAGGGCCGTGGGCTGCAGGAGAGAGAGAGAGAATCCCTGCCCCAACCCCGATCGCACTGCCCCCATCTCCACACAAGCTACCCCTTTCCCTCCTGCCCTCCTCGGCCTCCAGATGAAGCAGCTCTTGCTGTTCTCTCCTCAGATATCAGTGGTGACAACGCCAGGCAAAGTGGGCTACCTGGCTGGGTGAGCTGACTGCTACAGACGCCTCTCTGTCTCCCTGGTCCAGCCCACCCCTCACTCACTTGCAAGCCAGTGTGGGCTCCCACAAAAGCCACAGTTGTCAGGGCCATGACTTTTGTTAAATCATATCGTAGTTAAGAGCTTAGACACTAGAGACATATCAGGGTTCAAACCCTAGTGTTCCCACCTATGATCTGTGTGTGCTGTGCAAGTTCTTGAACTATTCAGAGCCCTAATTTCCTCATCTGTAAAATGGGTGTTCACTAGGCAGAATATGCTAGGTGGTGCTGCACTAACAAACAATCCCAACATCTCAGTGGGTTAAAACAAGGTTCATTTCTTAGTCAAGCCAAGTGGGCTGTAAGTCAAGAGACTTCCCAAGGGAACTGTCCTCCACATGGAAACTCACAATCCAGGTTTAACCACGTGCCACCCCTGTCTACCACAGGCTTCTGCGACTGGGTTAGGATTCTGGAAACTATTAAATGCTTTAGCCTAGAAGTGAGGCTATTCACACAAATCACTTCTATTCATGCATCATTGGTCAAAACCTACCTCCAGCAAGGACGTGGAAAGGGTAAACATCCTGGCGTTTAGAAGAGACACAGGTAGGAGTGAGCACTGTGCACGGGTGATAATGTTCAATGGGCTGCTGGTGATGATACAAGGAAGTAATCCCTGTAAACCTTCAGCACAGCTTCTGCCATTTTCTAACGTTTAGTAAATGTTCATTTTTTGCCTTCTCTCCTTTTCTGGTTCTGACTCGTTCTCTAAGAAGCAGTTGCCCATTTCCTAGTTTGCAACTTCCTTTACCCTCCAGGCTGGGTTTTTGTGGATTCGTGTTTCCATTAAGCCCTGCGTTCATCATGAGCTTTGCATCAGCTAATGTAAGAACTCTGGATGCCAGGATGGCAAGAGGCCAGGAATGATTTATCATCTAACTTATAATCACATCACACACACAGCACACCCTTGCACTTGTTAAAGAGTGCATATTCCAGAGGTGATCAGTTACGTCTCCTGGGCACCTTCATCGTCAATGAAAAAGCTGATTCGAGATCAAGGAGCAAGGGGGCCACCAGACACAGAGGAAGGAGCCTCCTGGGAAAGGAATGACGACTCCCAGTTCTGAAGGTTCTGAAACCTCAGTGTCCACGTTCCTAACCCGGGGCTAGTGCTCCTGCCAGGCTCACTGGGCTGTTGATAGGACCTGACAACAACAGGAGGTCTGGGCCCCTGCCATGAGCCATTAAAGACACAGTGGTGTCTCTGATAAGTGCCTGGTCCTGTGGTACATTTGTCTGAGAAAACCCATCAGCAGAGTCCTTGGAAGATTTCCAATGCGTCCCTCCTGCAGGAAGCTCTCCTGTCCCTTGTTCTTTTTTTTTTTTTTTTTTCTTTCATTAAATCATAGCTGTGTACATTAATGTCTCATGGGGCACCATACACTGGTTTTATAGACCGTTTGACACGTTTTCATCACACCTGTCCCTCGTTCTTTTCTCCTGATAACTGACTCCCCTTGGGTCCCACAGCCTGCAGCACCCTCTCCCCTGCCTCCCTGGGGAGAAGCCGTCAGACTGGATTCTGCAGTGAGTGCAACTTTGACCTCCCGGGGCTCTTTCCACTGGTGCCTCAAGCTCGGGGAACAGCTCACGGCTGCCCTAATCATAACAAGGCTCACACCACCATTACACAACTTTAATACCAGCTTTCATGCGGGCATCTGGGGATGTGTGTGCTTATGAGCAATTTGTAATGAGAAAAAGACCCACCCGCAGCAGGCTGGGAGGGGAGGGGCCCAGAGCACCAGAAAAGACAGGCCCCAATCACAGAGGCCGCCCCAGGCTCTGGGGACAGGGCTGCTGCCCTGGGATGTTTAAGGAACTATTTGATCTCTTGTTAAATCCCACATGGCTTCAATTTCCATATGCTCTGAAAGAGAACGGAATTAGAGTCAACAGATCCATCGTGTCTTACATAAAGACATGTTCTTACTCAAGAAGGAGAAAGAGGAAAAAAGGAAATTCATATTTATGGAAGACCTACTATGTGCTAGGACCAAACCAAGAGCTTTATTTCCATGCGTTATGTCATATGGGCTCACAGTAACCCATTGGGGTAGGTTTTCTATCCTTTATGATTGACTGCAAAAAAACAGCCACAATATTTCAGACCTCATCTCACCAAGCAGTGAAATCTGTTTCTCCATTCTTTAAATCTGGTATTGAACATCTTGCTTTGGCCAATGAGGCATTCAAAACACAATGCAGGCAGGAGCTGGAAAGGTGCTTTCACACCCAGGCTTGCCCTCTCCTGTTGTTATGAACCCTTTTGCTATTAAGCAAACAAGCACAGGGAGCCTCCTGGAGGATGAGAGAAGGCGTAGAGCAAGGGTCCCACTGCCCCAGCCATCCCATCATAGGATGTGCTAGGCCAGAGGAGTGAGGCCATCCTTGCCCATCCAGCTCCAGCGTGGTCTCCCAGACCTGAGAAGCCACCCCAACAACTGCAGACTCATAAGATTTATTCAGTGCTTGTTGACTTAAGTCACTGTGTTTTCAGAAATTTGTCACTTAGTAAAAGCTACCTGATATGTCAGGAGACTGAGTTTAGAAAGCTCTAAGACTTCTCTAAGAAACCTCAATCCCAAAGTCACAGCCCTAGGATTTGAACCCCAGGCTTATACACATATTCAATGTGCTGAATCACCTGTTCTCCCCCCACAAGACATTAGCATGTGGAATGGGATGACTGAGAGAAAATTCCCAAGAAATACTAATTTCCCCACAGCCATTGTCACCATTTTCAGGAAAGTTGCAAAATCTCCACTCCTCTAGAGAATTTCTACGTATGTAGCATTCACTTTGTATAAAAGGCACAGCACAGACCTGAAAGCTTTCCTCAAGGTGGCGTTTGCCTAAGTGGAATCTACTTTTCCACTGCCTCTCACTTACGCATTGCCCCATCCTTACCCCTGAAGATGCTCCAAGGGGCACAGGCAGCTGACACTAGTTTTTCTGTCTCTCCAGCAAAGAGGCCCTCAGCTGGTCAGGGGCTAAGTGGCTTGAGTAAAAACCTTTGAGGGTATCTGGGGATCCCATAGTTCAACAGATGTTCTAGGAGGAATCATTTTGGATGTTTGAATTTATCCCCTGAGGACTACCTTCTTATACTGACATTATGTTTCCAGAAGGGCCTGGCTGAGTACGGACAGCCTCAGGAAGCCCCAGTGGCAAGTCTTCTGTGTCCCAGCCGTCAGTTCAGGAGAGCAGATCTCCCCAGCAAAGGTCTCCTGTGCTTGCTGGGACAGTCTCAGGCTAACCTATGGAACCCATGACACAGGCAAAGGATAGCATATGAGTTCTGGGTCTTAAGGCAGAGCAGCCCTCTGTCCTGATGCAGGACTGATTTTAAACAGAATCTGGAAATAACCACTCGTGTTTTAGCACTTCTGGGGATTGGGGGGGCTCTTTCTGTCCCGTGGCACCCCGTTTTAGAATGAGCTGCATCCCTCTTCCTTCCTCCCTCCTTCCCCACCATCAAAGGGCTCCACACTCTGGCATTATTTCTCCCTCTCTTTCCTCCCCCTCCTCCCTCTGTTCTTCTCACCACCTAGATGAGCCGGGCCTATGGGGTGGGCTTCCCTCAGCTGTCCCCAGTCTGTTTCCTCCTAACCATTTCTTACCCTCTACTTCGAATGCAATGGATTATCTAGAAGCACCTCTCTCTCACCTGCAAATGGTGGCAGAGAGCCTTCTGGTAGCAGCACTGACTGATCCATCAACTACATTAAATTGCATTCTAATCACATCTGGAATTTCAGATATAAACGCACACATCTATGGTGAGGAGGGAGTCTGTACCTCTGTATCCTTTGCTACATAAAGGCCAAAGTCTGAACCTGTTTAAGAATAAAATGCATAAGAAGAAAGACATCTTTTGATATGATTTATGGGATACCATATGGAGCCTGGAATTTATTCTTGAAAGCAATTGTGTGCAAAGAGATTAGCAGATACTAATTGCTTTTAGGAGAAAATTGCATCTCATTACAAACTATTAGATTTTTTTAAATGAGCTCCTTCCCAGCAGTGTGAACATCTGGATTCCCAGAGGCCATAGGCATTGCCAGAGCCTCCCTTCCAGGCCAAGACAGAGACAGGTTTTACAGGTTACTGAGGAGATATGTATGAAAAAGGCTGCAGGATGGAGAAGGGTTGAATGTTGCTTTTTGCACCACAGGGTGCATCAGAATGAGGCCATCTGTAGTAAGACATGTTTAAAACCTCAGCTTCAAGTAAAAACTCGGCATGGCATTCAAGCCTCCCTAAAATCTGGGGCTTGCCAGCTCCTTTTTCTTTATCTTCTCTCGCCTACACCCACCCACCAAACCTATTCCCAGTCCACAAGAAAGAACCATTTCCCCTTGCTTCCCTGATCTGAAACACCAGGCCTCAAGGCCCCATCGCAAACCAACTTCCTCCCCACTGTAGCAGGCAAGGCCCCTTCCAGCACCACTGTGGAAGAACTTGCAGCCAGCGAGATCTTTTCCTGCCCAGCTCCTGCTGGCTTAACGTCTAACAGCCGGGAATCTCTTACTCGAGAGACCCCACCTCAGGGTTCATCCTCCAGTCCTAAAAGGTCAGATGCGTCTCCTCATAGGCAACATTATATTTTGGGGTGTCCAGCCAAGCAACTCAGTGTCCCAATCTATAACAGTTGACAGACTGAGCAATAATATCTCAAGTTGGAGAAAACTACATTTCTCAGAACTCCCCTCTGGACTCTGTGGTTAGAACTTTGATCCTAGGAGGGAGTGGGGCAGGGGCCCTCAAGAGTCCTTCTCAAGTAACGATAGCTGGTCTCTAACCTGCACTTAAGAGCCAAACCAACCCCAGGGCTTGGGTCTCACTGACAAGGGAACATAAGTTGGAGTCAGTGGAATTAATTGCTCGAGATGGAGGAAAGTCTGCAGCTTCCATGAAGGCTCCCCTTCCGTGCCACAGGGGTCTATCCTACACAAAGTGAGAGCAGGTGTACTCTGGTCTCAGGGTTTTTCGATGATCTGGGGACAGGGATGGACAGAAGAAGTGTCCTTTTCTGAGTATAATTGTCTTTTTCTTAACCACAACCACTATCATGAAGATCAATTCCTTAAAATAGCAACTACGACAAAATACGCTGGTGGGTCATCAGGAGAGATTTGTGTTCCTCACTTAACACGGCTTTGACCTGTCTGGGGAGAACTGATAACTCTGGTCATGAAGGAACTGTGTCCAGATCTGTTCCCCATAATGCCTGAGATTCTTCCTTAATCACAGACCATGACAGGGGAGGGATTTGTTTTGTTTGTTGGTTTAGTTTTAATTACCACTGACAGCTGAAAGCAGAAGCTGGTCTTATACAAATGGCAGGTGGGTAGGTGGTAGAAATCTCTGCCTCCAGAGCCCTTTATTCCTTTCCTGGCACAGCCCCTGCATAGGGTTGTCAGATTTTGCAAATAGAAATACAGGATAGCCAGTTAAATGTGAATTTCAGATGAATAATTAATAACTTTTTAGTATATAGTAATTATGTCCCAAATGTTACATGAGTCACCCCTAACCCCAGGATACCCTCAGGAACACTGGAACTCCAAAGAGCAGCATAAATTGAATGCGCTGTTGTGGGCAATGTCAACATCAGGAAAGGGATCAGAGTAGCAAACTTCTAAGATTCCTTAGAGCCAAAGATTCTGGGGTGATTGTACCTGCCTACAGAGGGGGCCCCTCCTCGAGCCTCAGCTCCTGTTTGGCCTGTGGCCCTGACCATGGTGGAGTCTTCCTCCGTCCTCAGCCCCAGGATAGCCTCCTAGCCAGCAATTCCAAGTGACCAACAGAAGATGCTGGGCTCCACCTCCAGCGTCTTCACCACGTGACTTCAAGTCTGCAGCCCTCTCACCAGTTTTCTAGAACCCAGCCAGGGCTTTTCTAAGATATCGGGCTCCCCTTGGAGCAGCACAGACCAACTCTGCCTCTCAGCTGGAAGCCCTCAGGCTCCCACAAGTAGAATCTGAGTCAGGAAAGTAACTGAGAGTGCCCCTTCCTAACAACAGAGGGCCAAGATCACCACAAGAGAGAAAGAACTGTTTAGTTTGGCCAAAGTCTGGTCTAACAGAGAGTGTGTGTGATAACCATCTCCAAGCTCTGTGAGGGATACAGACCAAGAAGGAAGGAGGAGCCGGACAGGAACTCACAGAACCAGGAGATAAGTGATGAGGGGAAATACAGTCTGAAGCGCAGGAATGTTCCCAGCCCTGGTCCGTGGACATGTTGAAGCAGGCTTGCAGATAGAAAGATAAAGATCCTGCCAATAACGCCAGAGTCATCCTCCAAACTCATCCTTCTCTCAAGCCCAAAAACAAACAAGAAAAAAGAAACAGAATAGAAACATACCAAGTCACCCTCTCCCTTTTTCTCCTCTTAAAATGAAGGAGGAGGAAGATGCCTCAATACCATCACTGGGCTCAGAGCTTCTACCTAGATTAAGTAATGAGTGAGTCAGCCAGTAAAAGGACAACAGCTGCTCTGTTAGGACTCCCTTCATATTTGGGACCAGAATATCTAGGTTCAGATCCACAGCTCTGTTAGAGTTTATGCTATGCCCTGGAGCAAGTGTTTGATTGCTCCAAAGCCTCAGTATCTTTATCTATAAAATGGTGTTCATAACTGTATCAACCTCACCGGAGTACAGTAAGGACTGAATGACACAACACAGCAGAAAGTGCTTCTAAATTCTAAAGCTATATCCAAACATTAAATATCACAAAATGCAATCATTACCTTTCAGCAGCTTACGGTCTGGACCTGCACTGTCCAACATGGCAACCACTAGCCACATGTGGCTATGGGGCATCTGAAATACAGCTGATGCAAATTGACCCATGCTGTACGTATAAAATACACACTAGGGAGTGCGTGTATTTTGATGTAAAAACATAAAAATATCTTGTTAATATGTTTTATATTGAACACATGTTGAAGTAATAATATTTTGATATATTGGGTTAAATAAAATATGCTACTAAAATTTCTCCTGTTTCTTTTTACTTCTTTTAATGTGGCTACCAGAAAATTTAAAATTACATATGAATGCAATATTGAATTGCGTATGTGGCTCAGATCATATTTTTATTGGTGGGTGTTAGTACTCAGGATGGACCACAAGACCTGGGCACACCTGAAGTCAATGATAACACAGTAACCAAACAATAGAATGTCAAGAAGCACAAGGTTCTCAATGCTATCGGTGTTCAATTGTTGGCTGACAGTGCTGTAATTTAGTGGTATATAAATGCTGGCCACTCATGTGCCTTAAAATAAAAACTATGTGTGTGCCTCTCTGGGCCTCCACTGATCAGAAAAGCAAACAGAACATTTTGAGCTCTAGGCAACCTTCAGGATAATCCAACCCAATACCTCATTTTTTTCAAGTGAAGAACCTCAGGTGCAGAGAAGGCTGGAGTTCCACCAAGCTCACAAGAGAGAAAGAGAGATAAGTGAGAGAGATAAGAGAGAGATAAGTTTCAAAGCTTTTTTATGAGATGGCCTAAATCGGGTCTCAGGATAAAAGCCATATCCACATTTGACAGATGAGAAAACTGAGGCCCCAAATGACTAAACATGCACAATTAGATGCTTCACTGAGGCCTGAGCTCTGACCTTTCACCCACGCTTTCGCTCCCACCCAGGTTTCCTCTCCAGATCTGGAGGAGGGTCTAATAACAAGCAGTAACTCTCTTCCCTGGGGCTCCCACCCCCTCTTGCTCAGGACAGCCCCGTGAGCATTCTTCAGCCTAACTAAATAATGGAACCACAGTCTGGGGGCACTGTTTTCTCTCCACCCAGCTCTGCTCGGGAATGTTGACTTTGGAAAACAGCAGCAAAAGCACTCTGCTGAAATTTCCAAATCAGAAACAGCCTCCGAATCCTTATTCAGCAAAGAGCAAGAGACATTCCTAGGAAGGGCTGAGCCTATTTAGAGCAAGAGCGCCTAGAACCTCTTCTCCCACTGAACCTTCGGAGACAAAAGACACAAGTCAGCTCCAATCCAGACATGGCTGCTTGCTGGATATGCCAGAATTCAGGAACGAATTAAAAAAATATTTTTCAGTTTCTAATCGTTCCTGGTCCAATACACGAGATTTCCATAATCAGTGAGCTAGACTACAAGGCAGAAATACAAGGGTACCACACTGTGGGGACCCAGAACAAGGAGCCTTGGATCCAGGTGGGCTTCCTGGAGGAGTGGGGCCTGACCAACATCTTAGAGCAATGATTTTCAACCAGTAAATGTGCTGCAAAAAAGATCATCAATTGAAGTAATTATGAAAGAAGTTCAAAGCATAGTAAGTATATTCCTTTTTTCACTTTTTTTTTTTTTTGATCAACATAATTTAAGTGCTGTGGAAGTTTAACCGAAGGTTCAAGTGTGCTGTGAGATTAAAAACGGTTGGAAAACTGTCTTGGAGCATGAGAAGGACATCATAGGGAGGGAAAGGAGCGATAGAACTTGTAGGCAGAGACAGCAGAGATGTAAGAAACATCAGTCTCCATGGACATGTGACACCGGGTGGCTACTCCTTTCTGGGGCTCTACAAGGTCTCCCTGAGCCAAGACTTTTCAGCAGCAATAGTAATGACTTTGACTATGAATTACCCCTGCCCTTTCTGTGACACTTCATCCCCACGCCCAGCTTCCTTGGTTCCTCACAAGCAGTGGAAGACAGGCAGGGCAAATGTCACCATCTCTCCAGATCAGGAAAGTGAAACTCAGGGAGGTTCATGCCCCAACTGGTGTCACACAGCACTAAGAGAGACAGCGCCAGGGTTTCTGGCTCCTCTGCCTCTGCTCTTTCCAACCACACAGCTCAGCAGCTGGCAACTGTGAAGCTCCATGGCTTTCCTCCCTTGTCTCAGTGGAGACTTGGTTACTGCCAAGTACCACTTACAGGAACTTTGTGTGCACGGCCTTGCCCTGTGGCTATTTTCCGAAGGTCTCCCAGTGTGCTTCTTTCACCTCTCACAATACCTAGAATAGGACCGGCAGATACACAGTTGGTGCTCAGCAGACTTGGATTCGTTGATGGGTAGACTCAGTGGTAACAACAGGGAAAGGATATGCTAGAAAAAATTTCAAATATCACTGTCACTACCTCAATTCATAGCCACTATCTTTGGAGGTCTTTAGAATACAGAACTAGCTCCTGTCATTATCTCTTATCCTCATGGCCCTCACATCTTCCTACCTGCCTACATACTTCCCTGTAAGTGCACTCAACCCACCTGCCTCCCTCATACTTTGCTTTTGGGGCTGGTGTGTAAACACCAACCCATTTCATCTGTACATTTACATCTGTGTCTGGGGCACCAAGGCACAGAAGGCATGCATGTGTGTGCGTGTGTGTATGTGGGTGAGTGTGCAGTATGTTGCAAAGGGGACATGTAGACTTTCCATGGCCACTAAGCCATAGTTGGCAAGTGCATAGACTGAATTGAGATGTGCTCTACAGGTAAAAATATACACTGGAGTTCAAAGTCTTAGTACAGAAAAAAAAAAAAAAAAGAATGTATACTAGCTGGCTAAAATCGAATGCATGTTGAAATAGATAATGTTTTAGATATAGTGTGTTTAAAAGTATTATTAAAATTAATTTCGCGTGTTTCTTTTTGCTTTTGTTAATGTGGGGCTCCTAGCAAGCGTTAAGATTCACGCGTGACTCACATTGTGTTTCTGTTGTTTAGTGCTGACCTGTAGAGGGGTCTAATCAGGAAGGGGGACAGACATGAGAGCATCAGCCCTTTTAGGTGGGACCTGGAGTATCAGCATTGATGTTTCCCTCTAAACCCTAGTTTTGTGTCTTAATTACTTTTTCCATTTTCTCTACGTTGAGTCCCTTAGTCTGTCCAAACCAGTAACAAACTATATCCCCCCTTCTCTAATCAATCCAAGCCTGCGCATTTCAGAATACAACGCACGTCCGCCTGTCCACACACGCGCCTGATTCCCTTTTCTGCTTATTATTCTGCCCAATTGCTGCCTTATTAGCCACAGCACAAAGTCGCCTGCCGAAGGAGATACTCAATAATGACATGAACGCATACTTGGGAAAAATGAATGAATACAGGATGTACAGAGTCTTATATGCCCATTTTGTGTGTTTCTTTTTCACATATACGTGTCTGGAGCATTTAACCAACTATAAGGTTTCTGCCTTATGACTTTAGTTAAGGCCTAGCCACATGGTTTTTTATGTCAAATATGCAATACATTCTTATTGGCCGATTAATTCTCTTTCTTTTCAAGGTCAAGCCAGAGCCTCACTTCCTTCATAAAGTCTCCATCACCTCGTTCCACAGGGCTCTTTACCCTGATCCCCACCCCGCCTGCCTGTCCTGTACTGTGTGACAAGTACGTCTTGAACTGTTTGGTGGGTGTGCACCCTACACTGCCTTGACCCTCCCTCCATACGTCCCCAGTGGACTGTAAACCTCTTTGAAGCTCAAAACTATCTTCTCTTAAAGCTCTAGCACAGAGCCTGGCACACGGTAATTGTTCAATAAAGACATGCGGATTGGATGTTTGGAAGATGGCAGGAATAATCTATAAGAGTCTTCAAAAGAGACACTTTTAGGAAGTTTGGTGTCTGGATTTCTTAGCACTTTTCTCCACCCCAAGCATTCATTCAACTAGGTCTCATTAAAAATAAAAATAAGCCAAATAAAAATAACTTCAAAGGGTGGCCTGCCAGGGCTGCCTGCATTGCCTGTCAATGAATTGCCCCCCACCCCACCCACGAATGAGTCAGTTGGTGTGCAGAGTAGCCAAGCACAGTGAGGCCATTTAGTCTAGGGCTTTAGGAAGGAGGCTCCAGCCAGGAATCTCAGCAAAAGAAGGTTTTGATTTAGACCTCCGTAATCTATATCAGCTCTTACACTAACGAGAATGGCTGAGAGGGGGCCCAGCAAGGGCTAAGGTACAGTGAGCTCCCAAACTCAGGCCAAAAGACAGGGAAGACGGGAGTCAGCAAAATAATCACAATATTCTTCTCTCTACCCACACAGATCTTCATTAGCAAGAGCCCACCATCACCAAAGATTTGATTCCTGGTGCCCAGTAGGCCAAGGCATAACCTTGGAGGACTCTACCCCCATGGCCTAGACGCAGGCATCCTCAAACTTTGTAAACAGAGGGCCAATTCACTGTCCCTCAGACCATTGGAGGGCTGGACTATAGTTTAAAAAAAAAAAAAAAAAAAAAAAAGAACAAATTCCTATGCACAATGCACACGTCTTATTTTGAAGTAAAAAAATCAATACAATCACACCGCCTTGTGTGGCCCACGGGCCACAGTTTGAGGACCCCTGGGCTACAGGGTATCCGTGGGCCCTGCACCCAGCTTCCCTGAAAAGTCTCTTACAGTTGAAAAGCCTTAGTTGCAGCAACAGCTGAGACAGTAGCTGTGGGCTGATTGGAAGGGGAGAAGGGTTTTTCTTTCTATACTTGGGTCTGGCTGGCTTCCCTGCCTTCAGCCCCAGGCATCGAAAAAAAGAATATATTTGAAATAGGCTAGAGACCTAGGACTTGGTCTGTAGGTACTCCCAGACCCTCAGTAGACCACTGTTGGGAAGCAGTCAGCAAAACCAGCTATACCCCCCAAAGCAGGCCTAGGATCTGACCTTCCTTAAGGGAGCATTAGGTCCCTTCCCCCATGTCACAGATCCTACAAAGCCTGGCCTGAGCCCCCAGGACTCCAGGGAGTTCTTAATCCAAGCTAGACACCCCTTGTCTCTGGGATACCTTCCTGTTGGCCCAAGTAATCTCTTCTGGCCAGAACTTGAACCAGTTTCACCAAATGTCACAGGGATGAGCCTTAGCAGCTGTCTATTTCTAAAAGTTCTCTGTAGTGGAGGCTTTGAGGGCTCATCTCTGACTCATTTTTAATCTTACCCAGGCCCTAGAAGATGTCACAACATAATTACCACCCTATCGGGACTTGAGGGCTATGGCCAGCATGTGGGAGGTGCCCTGGCTGTCTCAGCACACAATGTAGCAGCCAGCCACCTGCAGCTGAGGTGTTCTGCCTGACAGCCCAGTCAACATTCGCACTCTCCCCTCCAGGCTGTGAGGGAACTGGGTCTTTGAGGTCCCCCAGGAAGGCCAGGGTCCTAAAGCCCCTGGGACACTGGGATCTCCCAGTCCTGCCCTTGGCCCTTCCTAGAGGCCATTCTTCTCCATGGGTGCCAGGGTCTCATAAAGCCCTAATGCAGTGTTTTTCAAACTTTTCTATCTCACGACACACTTGAACTTATAGTTAAATTTCTGCAACACACTTAAATTATGTTGATCAAAAAATAAAAAAATAAGAGTAAAAAAAGGATATACTTACTGTGCTTTGAACTTCTTTTGAAAATAATTTAGCTAAAAATCTTCAAAAATTTTCATAGCACACTGAAGATCCTCTCGCAGACACCAGTTGAAAATCATTGCCCTGATATTTGAGAGAGGGCCCTACACTCAGGACAGAAAAGAGGTTTTCACCTTGGCCTGAGCCCCATCACCAGGAGCTCAGTGGAGGACAGGGAGACATTGCATATTTCCCAAGCCTCAGGTGCCCTACTTGGTGATGTCCACCTGTCATCCTCTTAGCAGAAGCATACAGGAGGTTGTCTTTCCCCTGTAGAGTCCCTGCTCCCAGATCTGACTTTGGGGTGACACCCATGAAAAGCCATAGTGGCAAAGGCAGGCCTGAGCTCACAGGCTCTGTTCAAGGGATTGCCCACATTCCACATGTGGCAGGATTCCAAATAGATTTCTAAATGGCTTTTGGGGTTCTACTACTGGGGCTGAGTAATTATCAACATGTCCTGAAAACTTGAATGACAGGTGGAGACTTTCTGATTTCACTTGACCTTGCACAAGCCTCTGGTCAGCCGTGCAGGTGGTACAGAGCTTCAGAATTTCTTGCAAAGGATTCAATACTTTATTTCCTCCTAGGGCTAAAGTGAGGCTCTCAGGCCTTGGGAATGGCACATAACTAGTAGGTACATGTGTCCCCTTGAACATCATCCCCCTAGTATAAAAGCTGAGAATCACCGGCTAGACTGCACTTACTGTTTGAGAGCAGGAATGTGTCTGCATGTCTTGCGTCCACCATCTTCAAGAGACAGGTACAACGTAAGTGCTGAAAAAAGACCCGCTGATTGACAGTACATCAGCCTCTCCATGAACTTATTAGGGTTTGCCATAGTACAAGGGCATCCACAGACAAGCCTTTGCTGGTCAGGTGATGGGCTGCACTGGGGCTCCCAGGAGCTCAGAGGACACATCAAGTCATTGGAGCAGTGTGAGCAACAAGGCCTGACACGCATGTGTCAGGAGAAGAATGAGGGCTATCAGGCAGTCCAGGTCCAAGGCATCCTGTGTGACCCAGAAGGAGCAGTTCCAGGCAGCCACGGTTCCAGCATCAGAGAGACGATCAGACAAAACAGGTACATGATGTGGACTGGCCCAGGAGCATCAGTCTGACGGCTGGAGACCTAGGTCAGGCTACACTCTGAACCCAGGGTGAGGTTACAAGTCCAGATGGGTTGGGCCCTCAGCATGTGGAGCAGGGCAGACATGGAAGCTCAGGGGACATTCCACACCCAAGTCTTGAGCAGACCTTTAGAAGAGATGACCGGATGCTGAAGGGCATGTCTGGAGCCTTGAGTTGCAGTGGGTAGGACTGAGCTCAAGGGACTGCTCATGGCCCCAAAAGAAAGACGACAGGGGCACAGTGTCAGGCCCTGAGCATATCATTTCAATGGCTAGTAGAAGCCGTCCAACTATGACTTCCCCTAAGAGAGAAAGCAAGCACACACATCACCTAGGATGCATCTTTGTCAATAAGCCCCAGAAGGCCCGGCCCCGCCAGCCCGGCTTCCTTCCTGGCCCCCGTGGCTCTCTGCGTCCCACCGCGTAGTCCTCCTCCAGGCCCTGGCTTCCCCACCACCCGGGCCACTTCAGGCACTGCTGTTCGTGCGGGCTCACCTACCTGAAGCATGAGGAGGTGTGTTTTTATGTTCTTTATTGTCCTCACAGGCATTTCTATTGAAGTTACATTTTTCTAAAATTTTATTGCAGGTGAAAGAAACGCATAAACGTGCAGTGTGGAATTACTGACACGTTCAGTATATACGAGGGACATTAAAGGCGCCATTAGGATTTGATGACAGCTGCCAAGAATCCTTTCTATAATCATAAATGAGATAAGCATGAAGCAATGAAGATGACATAAAAACCCTGGCTCCAGCCGGGGCAGGTGTTTCCCCTGCTGCAGTTAACGACCCTGCGGGAGCCGCTGCAGACTGGAAACACGTGCGGGCGGACTCAGGGGCCGGGTGCCATGGGAGGCTCGCTCCTTCTCCACCTCCATTCTCACCCATGCACATTTTCCAGGCCGGCGGGGCCTGGAAAGCATCCCCTCCCATGCTTTCATCTGCCAGCCTCCTCTTCCTCCCCCAGACTGCCCTAACTTCCCCACCCCTTGTCTGGGCTGGGCTCGCTGTTTCAGTGGCTCCCGAGTGCTTGGAGACCTGGGTATTCCTTAGGGCCATGGCAGGACACACACTGCTCATTCAGCTACATGTGGGTGAGCCATCAATGTGCAAGACAGGCCAGGCTGTCACAGGTGTCACAGGGGTAGACACTCCTCTGCTGCGGTCTACCGTCCCTTACTTCAAAGGGAGTCCACTGCCCCCTTCCTTCCAGGAGTGCTCAATTCCGAAACCCACGAGCAAACTCTTACTAATGCCACACCCCCCTTTGTTCTATCAGGGGAAACCCGCAAGGGTGCAGTCAGCCTCAGCAAAGCCACGAGGTCCAGGAGCCTGAGGGCACTTGGGGCATCCGTCTTGCTCTCCCCTGCTCCACTCACCCAGTCACATCCAGGGCTCTGGAAACTCCTATGGTTGGAGGGCTCTCTCAAAGCTTGGGGAGGGATTGGGGGCACAAGGACAAAGGCTACAGTGTCAGTGCTTAACCAGGGGCAAGACTCCAACCAGCAGAACTCCACTACCCACAGAAGACCGCAAGGACAAGCCTGGCTTCAATCCCTCCAGGGCAGAGGCAGGCAGGGAACAGCTGTGGGCTCTCAGGGGGTGCAGCCCACCTGCTGGCCCTCAGCACTGTAGACTGGCCAGGCTGAGGCTCAGCAGAACGGAGCTGCCCCTGGTTATAATGGACCATGAGGTCAGTCTGGGGCTAAGACGCCCCCACCTTCCACCCAGGACAACTTGCTGTTCCTCAGAACTCCAGCTCCAAGACTCTCAGGAACATGTGACCAAGCTGAGTGTCAGGGGAAATGACACTCCAAGTTTTAAGGGCTTTCATTTACCTGTGGATTCCTGAGCTGGAGCTTCCCCTCCCGATATTCGGAAGGAAGAACTTCGAAGGAAGGCTTTGGAAGAAGACTTTGGGCAACCTGATACTCAGGGCATCAAGGTAACCAAGGGAAGGCAGAAAAAATGCCATGTGTTTTTCTATCAGCTAAGGCTACCTGCACACACCCCAGGACCACCCTCTTATGCCACCATGCCCAGCTCAATCATTCCCACCCACCCAGATGATTCCTGTTTCACGTGTAACCCTGTCTACACCACCCGTTTGCTGCATACTTCCTAAGATCCATAGTCTTTCTATACCTCTGTTTCCACCTCCCTGAAATGGAGATAATAGCGATTCATACTTTAGGATGGTTATGAGCATTAAATGAGGTGAGCTGGCTCATGCAATGCACCTGGATCAGTGGCTGACGTGGCAAGTGCTCCCCGAATGTCAGCAGTGTGGACCATATCCCCATCATCATCATCATCATCATACTCCTGCCTGGGAGAGCTGGGGTTTCCCACTGTCAGTTACATCGCAATCTAGGGTCCTCATCGGACTGGAGCCAGTGGGGAGGGAGAGGTGCTGGGCCTGCACAGAGCTCTGCATGCTGTGCCTGGTACCATCGCTGCTGAGTCCTGTATCCCCAGACAGTGCCTGGCACAGAGTGGGTGCTCATCTCATGTGGATGCTCCGTGTGGGCCTTGTTGGTCTGTGATGATCCAGCACCTGCCTCCTGGTTCCAGCTAGCCACACCCTAGTCTAAGAAGCTGGTGATTTAACTTACCCCAGCTTCAGGAGAAACCACTCTGCCCCTGATCTGCTTCAACACGCACCCCATGGAGCAGGAGGCAGCTCACGCCCCCCCGCCCCTCCCCAGCACAGCTTCTGACACTGTCATACCCAACACCAGCTCTGCACAGCTGCTGGTCACAATAACCCCTGGAATTTCCAACATTATTAACTGGCCCCAAGACAGGAAGGAGCCCAAGGTAAAAGACAGATGGAGCAGTTGGGGACAGCGGGTAGCCTGACTCCCCAGAGACAGCCACATGCCGCCTTCTAGTAACTCACCAACTTCTTCCAGGTCCTTGTTTCTCCTTCCTCTCCTTTCTTTTTTCTTCATCTTTCTCCTTCTCTTCCTCTTCCATTATCCCTTTTCTTGGTTTCCAGGGTTTTTTTTTTAATTTTCATTTTCTAAATTGTCTTTAGCAATGACAAGGCACCCTCCCAGGGCTGGTGATGAGCTTTAGGAGCTATTGGAGATAAAGGTTCCTCAGACTCTTGGGGGATACAACTCCTCCCTTGCTGCAGCCTCTGTTGCACCTGCCCCAACAGTTTAGAAGACTCCCAAGTCTTCCTCTGAAGCATGGCTCCATCCCACACCCCAAACACCAGGCTGCTGCAGACTTCCACCCACAGCACCCCATGGACTCATCTCACCTTGCTCTCCCTGCAGTGGGGTTACACCACTTTCTTGCTGGAGCAAATCCTCAGGAGAGATGCCAGCACAGGAGAATAGAATTATGTAGCTTCTTCTCTTCTGGGGAAAGAAGGAGGGGAGACCAAGGGAGGGCCAGATCCAGGCAGACAGATTAGGCAGCTGGTGCCAAGGAAGTTCTACCAAATTTTTTAAGCATTTTACTTCCAAATAACTTTAATGTATAGAAGTTGCAAAGATGGTGAAGGGGGTTTTATGTACCCATCCCTCCACTTCCTCTAAGGTTAACATCTTACAGAACCAGGGTACCTTTGCAAAAACTAAGAAATTAACACTGGCATGTTACAATTAATTAAACTTTATGTTTTACTTGGAATTCACTAATGGTTTTTCCAGTAAGGTCATTTTTCTTTTCCAGCATCCAATTTGGCAAACAACTTGCTTTTTTTTTTTTGGCTGGGGCTGGGTTTGAACCTGCCACCTCTGGTATATGGGACCAGGGCCTTACTCCTTCGAGCCACAAGTGCCACCCAAAATAACTGCTTTTTCGTAATTCAACAAGTTTGTATGGAGCTCTTCGCGTGCTGAAACCCACCATTAAGGGATGATGCCTTAGAAAAGCAAAGACTTTTTGATCTTAAGAAGCCTCTACATACGACACTTCTCAGATGGGTGACGCCATTAATGTGCCCCCAAGCACGAGGATTCCATTATCTGTCAGTTATAGAAACGTAAAGATCACAAGCAGCTATATTTGTGATACAGCATGAGGAGAATCTGTGACTTCCCCGGGGAGGCTGGTAAGTGGCTAGCAGAGTGGGTGAGGAGCAGCCCACAGAGACCCTGCGGTCCTAGGCACAGACGGCATTGCACCCCTGAAGACCTGTGCCCCTATCTGGTCAGCATTCCTCTCCAAATAAGGGGGAGCCCCTTAGCAGTGGCCCTCTCCACTCCTCAGTGTCCCGGCCTGCATGACAAGGGAGTGGGCTGGCTGGTCTCCAGGATCCTACCTGCTCCCTGCCTACTGCTTGCTACGCAGAATGGTCTGGAATCAGGCAGACAACGAACACAAACAGACATTGCCTGAGTCACCCGAGGGACACAATAGGGTCACATCTTCAAATACCATAGGCCCCAACACCAGAGGTTTAGCCTCAGAAGCTAAGTTCGGAGACAGGAAGCAAGAGAATAATTCCACGAGGCAGGTGTTGTAAACAGAGTCACCTACAGCCAGTATGGCCTTGCCATCTCTCTTTCCCAGAGTCCTTCCCCAGGTTATACCCACGGCCACCAACAGCCATGGACTAGCTTTTCTGTGGGCCTGGGAAGGAATGTGGCTGGGGTGGGGAATATCTAAACACACGGGGCTGCCTGCCATCTGCCTGCTGAGAAGGATGTCTCCCTCGGCCTGGTTGCCTTAGGGGAGGGGAGGGTTGGGGACCCAAAGGCCCAGAGCACAGCCACTGTGGAAGGCATCTCTGGTGAGCTTCCATGATGCTCCCTGGTGTGAGTGTTAGGGCTCAAGGAGCAGAAGGATGTAAAGGATGCATGGCCCCAAATTCGACCTCCAGGATGAACAAGGGGGAGGGACCTTGCTGCGCTGGGAGCACTTCAGGGGAGAGGAGTCTCTGTCCTCCTGACTCCAGGGTTGGGCGCACAGAACGCCGCAGGGAAAGGGCTCTGTCAGAGCAGTCAGGGTAGCAGCCCCGGAGCAAGCCTAAGACCATCCAAGGGTCTGCTTTGAAAGGTGACACCTATGAGATGACATGAATTCTGAGGGAGATTTTTGCTCTTTTATTAAACATAGTACGTGTAGCCCAATCTCCTGCTGCTCTTCTCTGCTTTTTTACCCTGAGTTTAAAAGTTTGGGGCTTTGGGGGTTTCTTGTAACAACAAACCTTCTCTCTATACTCCCAACACTTCTGACACCGAATGTGAGGAGTTTTCCACACCAAGCAATTTTCCAGTTCTCTGCAGACACCAATGTGTGTTCTACGGTTTAGTTCTGACACTACATGGAGTTAGTGAGGGACCCCACAAGTTAAGGGAGCAGTTCTGTAAGATTTTAGATGCCAATCACATGTCCCATGTTTTCACGAGTATTTCTGACCACCTAGCTACAAATTAGCTTTTCCACAACCCCCTTCTCCTTCAATAATTTGCTAGAACTCAGGGAAACACGGTCACCAATTTATTGCACCATAAAGTATATGATAAAATACACGATGAGCACCAGATGAAGGGACACATAGGGGAGGTCCGGAAGGGTCCGGAGCACATCTATCCCTGTGGAGTCGGGGTCTGGTTCCCTCCTGGCACGTGGATGTGTTCACCAACTGGAAGCTCTCAAAACTACACTTCAGGGATTTTTATGCAGGCTTCATCACATAGGCTTGATTGATTATTGACTCGATCTCCAACTCCTGTCCCCTCCCCAGAGAATGGGGAGTGGGGCTGAACGTTCATGGCTTTGTCCCTTTGGTGCCCACCCCTCAACCAGAAGCCCACAATGAGTCACCTCAGAGCAAAAGATGCTATCCACGCAGGAAATTCCAAGGGATTTAGGAGCTGTGTGTCAGGCACCAAGGTCAAAGACAAAATATTAAGACGAAAGATGCTCCTGATACTGCTATCGCTTAGGAAATTACCAGGGTTTTAGAAGCTCCGTGCCGGGAACTGGGAACAGAGACCAAATATATATATGGGTGTGTATGTGTGTGTGTATATACACATCTATATATATATATATATATTAGAGATGGGGGTTCTCACTCTGTTGCCCCAGCTGGAGTCCAGCAGCATGATCATAGCTCACTGTAACCTTGAACCTCTGGGTTCAAGTAATACTCCCAAGAAGGATCGTCCAAGTAGCTGGGATTATAATCATGTGCCACCACACCTGGCTATTTTTTTTTTCCATAGAGATGGGGGTCTCACTATGCAGCCCAGGCTGGTCTTGAAATCCTGGCCTCTTGTCTCAGCCTTCCAAAGAGCTAAGATTACAGGCACAAGCCATCACCTTTTGCCCCAAATATAAATTTTTTATTATGTTACCCTGGTCCACACTGACTCCCATGGTTAATAAGGACAGCAGGTGTGCATTTATCCACTTGTGTTGAAATCTCCTATGGACTAGCTCATTCTTCTTTTGTACTTCCTCACATTACTTGGGAGGGGTTTCTTCCCACAGTGTGTTTGAATAAATGGTGCTCTCCAATTTACTCTCATGGGTTCGAAGCATAGTGGTTTGAGGTTAACTACTGGAAAAAGAGGCTAAAACAGAGTTGCTGGGCACCAGGGCAGGGCCGCAGACATCTGTGCATGGTGAGATTTGGTAGGGCAGGCAGATGAAATCAGGATAGTGCATGAGTGACTCGACAACCCTCTTTCAGAAAACAAAATGCATGGTATGTGTTTTCTGATTCTCCTTCAAGGAAAATAGAAAATAAAAGAGAGAAACAAAAAACAACACACAAAAAATTCCCAATGTTCTCTGAAGCTCAGGAGTGGCCAAAGCCTTTGATTCCTCAAATGCAAGTTTATAAACTGTTTCCATTTGGGTGGTTGCCTTGAGGAGGAGATAAGAAGCAGCTTCCCTCCATCTATTTATAGTGTTGATGACAACTAACAGCATTTCTGGGATTGTCCCCATCATGGGACACTTGACATTAATCAGCTCCAGTCCCTGGCTCCTAGCATAAGGGCTTCAACTTGAAATCACTGCAAGTTTCAGACAACATGCCCTAGGGGGTCTGCAATGATTTTACATCAAACATCCCCAAAATGAGTCCCACCAAGGAGGGAGACAACCTAAGGCTGAAACTGGTCAGAATCCCAGAAGTCCTTGATCAAGACAGGACATGATCCAGTAGGGACTATTCTCAAAAGGCCCCCCTCCCAGAGGCTCCCTTTGATAGGTCTGGTTCTGTGTTTTACAGAAGGGTCTCAGTGATTCTGGCAGGTACCCAGGGTCACCATACACAACTGAACACTAGCTGGCAGTCCTATGAGCCCCTGTACTTAGAACCACTGGTTTTGACCCAACAAGGCAGGTAGCTTCTGTGCAGAAAAGTATTTGTACAAGATGACGCTTTACGAGCAGTGGGAATAGCCACTGTCATTTCTGTTTGGAGGTGGAGAGGAGCAAG
The DNA here is from genome assembly GCA_963574355.1 of Loris lydekkerianus. NCBI lineage: Eukaryota > Metazoa > Chordata > Mammalia > Primates > Lorisidae > Loris > Loris lydekkerianus. The sequence continues at coordinate 43,879 of CAUYPK010072719.1, read as the reverse complement.
TAAGAAAGGTTGGGTTGGATGGTCAAGCCACATCACCTAGGAACAGCTCAAAACACTGACTGTAGCACATCAGTCAGTCAGCAGGGTCCCGCCTGGGACTGACGGGCCCAGAGAATCTGAGGCTCTTCAACTCTTTAAAGGAAAACTAGAATATTTTATTGTGTTTAGTTGTTCTTTATTTGTTTTTAAAGTGCAAGCCTCAAAATAGAACCTACCAAAATGTATGGAAAAAACAAAGAAAATAAGCATACTGCTAATTACCAACAATCAGCCAAAACTCTTCAGCCAAGTGGACTAGTTGGTGATTAAAAGTGTGGATGCTGGTGTCAGACTGCCTGGGTTCAAATCCCAGCACAACCATTCACTGTGTGATCTTGCATAATAAGTTAATCTCCTTCCTTGAGCCTCAGTCTCCTCATCTATAAAAAAGCAATAAAAATAGTACCTATCTCATCAGGTTGTTGTGAAGAGTCAGTTTGATAACATGTGTAAAGGGCTTAGAGCAGTGCAAGGCAAGAGTACTGCATACATGTCAGAATAACTATTGTTATTACTGGGTGTGATGTTCTCACAACTACTGCCAATCATCCTTAGGCACCACGCCCCCCAAAAATCAAGATTTGAGGGGCTATCCCAGGGCTCCTGTTGGCAACTTCAAGATGAAAAATCTCCCCCTTTCCAGCCCATTGGAGATTTGGGTCTTAGCATGAGATTGGGTTAGGATGTATTTGGATGGGGCTGGTTGAGTAAATTGTGATACACTTACATGATGACATGTGATGTGATCATTATAAACAAGGGTGCATACATATGAATACACATGGAAGGAAATGTGTGACATCATGGCAAGTCAAATAAATAGGATGGTCCATTCTGTTAAAAGTAAGAATTACACTCCACATACTCAGATGTGCAAGAAGCATCGCATGTTATTCTGTTTAAATCAACTCAAATTTGACTCTAAGTTTCACCGATGGGCTGGTAGGGAATTCACTCTTGGGCACTGACAGTGTTTCTTTCCCCGCCCTCCGTCACTCAAGACTCCAGCCTCTAGCCACCCTTCCTCGCATGCACTGACACCTCATGGTTGAACCCAGCGGCCCCCTGTAAGTGCCAGGCTGTTCGTAAGATGGGTGCTCCGGTGTTCATAGTCTGTCACCTGGGCAGTCATTAACCTCAAGTGTCCTCTTCCCTCTTTCAGCTGCTTCCAGGACAAGTCCAAGTGGCTTGCAACTTGAGGTCCACAGGCCTCCATCCCTGACCAGGGCTGGGGTAGTCTGGTCTGCTGTCCCACTAGGCAAAGTCACTTCCCCATGCACATATGCCCTAATGTGTGGCTTTGGGAACTTGGATTTTCCTGAGAGGAAGAATGAGGGACAGCTCCTGCTTTCTCCACTAGCAAAAGCTCCCCAGGTGAGGAATGCACAGGCAGAGAAGAGTAGGAGGGAAGAAGGCAGGAAGAATTCTCCCAACTCACAGCACAGGAGATTACCTGCAGACAGGCACAGGGACCACTCCGGCTGCGTGTGTACTCAAATGCAGTCACTCCTGATGGAACAGAGGGAGATTTGAGGTGACTGCAATTTGCCTCTTTTTAATTTCTTGTACTTCTATAAAACAAATCATTTGGATTGAAACATTTCAAGTTTAAAGGAAGTCTTTCATAGCCAAGCTGGGATTCCTTTAGAAGCTGAGATGATGAGAGTTTCTAAGAAGAAGGGAGTGGCTAAAAGCAAGGGAAGTGAAACTGGCCCTCTGAGCAAAACAAAGATTTTCTGAGTGACTTCAAATCAGTACAGGGCCTGAGTATTTGGCTGTTCCTGTCAACTGCAAACAGCCCCAGAATGTCAGAGGCCCACTCAGACCTGGGGGTGAGGATGTCAAGACCCAAGCGAGCTACTCCCTGCAGCAGGGCCCTCCACCAAGAACCATCTACCCCAGTGCACAGCCTGGACGCCACCACTCAGTGCCCTGTGGAAGGGTACTGGGGGGATGTCCCTAGGTATGCACACGTCCTTAAGTCCCATGAGTCTTCTCAGTTCCTCCTTCCCAAGTCCCCCCACTACTTCCTCCCCAGTGTCCTAACTCCCTCCTCCCTAAGTCTCTACACTCCTTCCTCCCCACATCCCCCCCACTACCTCTTTTCCAAGTTCCCACACTCTTCTTGGTGTCCCTACAATCCTTTCCCTGAGTCCCCCCATTTCGTCTCTCACAGTTCCCACACTTCCTCCTCCCCAGGCCCTTTCCCAAGTTTCCCCCACCGCCTATTCCCCAGTCCTCACAATGCTATTTGCCAGTCCCCCAACTCTGTGTTCCTGTGTCCCAACACTCCCTCTTAACTGAGTCCTCTTACTCACTCTTGGCTGATTCTTCCACTCCCCATTTCCTGAGTTCTCCCGCTCCATCTTTCCCAAGTCCCCAAACTCCCTCTTCCCTGAGTCCACCCACACCCTCTTCTTGATGCACCCCACTCCTTGTTCCCTGAGCTCTCCCACTGCCTCCTCCCTGAATCCCCAGTCCCCCTTCCCAGAGTTCCCTCAGTCCCTCTTCCCCAAGCCGCCTTATCCCTATTGGGTGAGTCTCCCCACTCTCTTCTCTGATTCCCCTCGCTCCCTCTTCACTGAGTCCCCTTGGCTCACCTTGCCCTGAGATGCAGACACAGCTCCAGAGGAGTGTCACCCATGCACCTTCTCATGGACTTTCACTGGGCAACAAAATAAGGAAGAACAACAGAGTCTGGGTCTTGTTCCTTCTGGTCAGCTTTTCCCAGGGGCCCCAGTGATTTCTTCTGGAAAGCTGGCCAGCTTGAGCTGTTTCATTTGGGGCTTGGGATTAGGGCTTTGTCCCTGCCTGAGCAAGTGGATGCAGAGGAAAGGTACCAGGTAGCACAAGCCCAGGCACTAAAGGCCACTCAGCTCTCAGCTCCCTCAGCTGCTGCTCGGAATTCCAGCTCCCCCAAGAAATGCTGTGGATGCTGCTTTTCAGGCAAAGCATTGTTCTGGACACAGGTAGCTGGACGTCCCCTACCCCAACCACTTCTTACCCCTGGGGCTTTCCCCAGAAGTGGCAGCCTGGGTAAATCATAGAGGACACAGGCAGAAGGACGGCCTTGCTCTCAGCCCCAGGGCTCCCCATTTAGGTTGCCCCTCCCCCAGAGCTGTCAAAGGCCATTTCCCTCCACCTTCCAGCAGATTCTCAGCATCCCCAGGCCTTGCAGTAAGTGGGGTCCTCAGAGGTTCTTTGATCTCAAATCCACTGGAGTGCCAGGCCATAAATACTATGCTCCCACCCCTGTCCCTAGCCCTCCAGTATGACAAGGTCTATGCTTTTAATTCTCATTTGGATTAACAATTTTAATCTATTCAATGATCCCTCTGTCTAGGCTGTTCCTGTTAACTTGATTGAAAGTTCTTTTATGGTAAACACTATTTTCCCACAGGCTAAAACATAGGTTGAAAATAACCAGGTGCCCAAACTATACTTGTTGAATGACAAGTCTGGGTGGGTAGATGGCCAGATGAATGTACAGATGCACGGATGGATGGCAGGCCCTCTCCTCTGAGGTCTTCCCAGAGCAGGAACAGTTTTTCTGCACAATCAACCAACAAATATTAACCTACTATGATCCAGCACAGAAACAGTATATGTCCTCGGCATTCATTAGTGAACAACAACAAAATCCCTGCCTTTGTGGGACTAATATTCCATTGAGGGAAACCTATAAACAATAAACATTTAAACTTCAGTACATTATGTAAGATGTCAGAAAGGGATAACTACTATGGGAATAAAACAAAAAGTAGCACAGGGCAAGAGGGGTTGGGATTTGGGTAGAGGAAGGTTGTACCTTACAGAGGACTCAGGGTGGGTCTCACTGATCTGAGCAAAGATGAAAGAAATGAGGGAGTTGTTTGTGTGCTTATTTGGGGAAGGAGCACCCAGGAGAGGGACAGGAAGGGCCGAGTTTGTGAAGAGAAGCGTGCCTGATGTGTTTGAGGAACAGCAGTGAGACCAGCAGGCTGGAGTGCATCAGCCTACTAGAAATTGGGAGCCATGGAAGGAGTCTGAGAAGAGGAATGCCATGATCTGATTTTAATTTTAAGACTCCCTCTAGCTGCCGTTTTGAGAATAGGCTGCAGAGGGACAAAGGTAGAAGCCATCATGAGGCTATTACAGGAATCCAGGTTGCTACCAAGTGGTAACAATGGAGATGGGGCGTCTAAGACGTTGGAAGGATGGAGTTGTGACCAGGTGAGATGCAGATGGCTGTGGGTGAAACTGGTTCACCAGGTGGGGTGGGCACAGGGCAGATGGGAGAGAACATGCCGAGCTGAAGATATCATCCAAGCAGAGTTCTAAAGGCCAGAGATATCAAGTTACATCTGGACATCAGTGATGCATGATAAGCCAAGCCCCGAGATCAAGTGAGATCACAGAAAGAATGAATGTAGTTAAAGAAGAGAAGGGGACCAATGACTGAGCCCAGGGCACGTCAACCCTCAAAGATCAGGGAATGAGGAGCAAGAGAAGACCAAGAAGCAGCACCTTGTGAGACACAAGGAAAACGAAGAGAGCGTGCTGCTCTGGAAGTCAGGAAGAGAATACATAACAGGGAGGGACAGTGACCCACCGTGTTAAATGCAGCTGATACATACAGCAGCAAAGTGGAGGACTGGGCCACTGGCCCCAGTGGTGTGAAGTTTGACAAGAGTGGTCTGTTGAGTGTTGGGGGGAAAAGTCTGACTGGAGGAAACAAATGAGGAAAGAGAGCACAGCTCTGGAGAAATGTGTAAATGTGGAGCAAATAAAAAGTTGCAGGAGAAATAGGTTGAAGAGAAGAATTTTTAAAAATGGAAGAAACAATCACATGCTTGAATGCTGGTGGGGATGACTCAGGAGATGATGAATGAAGAAGGCACGGGAGAGAATTGGGCAATATTGCTGGGGCAATCTCCCTGGGAGGGGGAGGGGTGCACTCCAGCTTGCTAGTGGGAGGCTGGCTCCAGAGAGGAGCAGTGGAAGTTCGTTACTGTTGAAGAAAGCAGAGGACAGGAGGGCAGACGTGGGCAGAGAGAGAGATGTAGCTTGTCATAAAGAGGGAAGCAAGGTCATCAGCCAGGAGTAACATGAGACAAAGGTGTTAAGGGTCTGAAGAGGGAAACGATCGAGTAAAGTTGTTATCTAAGAGAGTGGAACAGTGAATGGACTTGGGTGGCAGCAAAAGGCCTCCTTGAAACTCATAGGCATGAATTAAACTGAGACCAGGCAGCATGGTTGTAGCCGTGAAGTAAATTGAGATATGGATTTAACCATGGTTGTGGTTTCACCAAGACAGTACAATGAAATGAGAGGAAGAAGGACATCAAAGGGATACGCAAGGGAGTGATTATAATGATCGACCATGGAGTCTAAGTTGCATTTGAGAAAGAAGGGTTTCCATTTAGTAAGTGAGAGCATGTTTACTTTGCCAAGAGTGAGCTGTGGATGGAAAAAGTCTGAGCCTCACTGCCTAGAGCCATCATTAACTCAGCGACTCCCTGATGGTTTAATAGAGGTGACCTGCTTTCTCAACTTGCTCTTACGATTGGCTTGTCAAGAGACGTGATGTCGTGTGGGGGGTGGCAGCAGAACAGGGAGGCGAGGGGCTGTCCCATTTTACTAAACTTGCTGTTGGACTGCCCAGTGGGGCACCCATTCACCCCCAAAACACAGTCTCTCCTGCATCATCAGCAAGCCTGGCCCTGTGTCCTCAGCAAAGCATCTTGGCTCCTCCAATTTGGGCTGAAGGAGCTTGGCCAGGGAGCTGCCTATCCTGTCCTCCCCTCATATGGTTGACCTTTCCCCTCCCACTTATTAGTCTTGGGTTGTCCTCTCATTCCCATTGATTTCTGGATCAAAGCCCCTGGCTCATACAACCAAGTCCTTGGCTATTCTGCTCTAGTCAACCCTCCACTCTTCTCCACCAACCAGCCCCCACCCAACGTGCAGGCGAGACTTCACCAGCCAGCCTCATTCCAAATATTCAATCTCAGGATTTGCTGGATCAGCCTCACCTCCCCACTGGCAGGGTCAATCTCCAGACCTGTGTCCAGAATCATGATGGTAATAATCATGTGGTAGTAACTACCACAATATCTGAGAAGATGGAACCTGATCCACTTTGCTCACTGCTATGTTCATGTTTCCAGAATCCAGCACAGAGCCTTGCACATCATAGGTATTCAGTAAACATCTGAGTAATAAAGGAACAGATGAATCTAATTTATAAAGTGTTTATTAAGTCCCAAGGATGGTCTAAGTCTTGTTCACACATTACCTAATTTAATCCTTCCAATAACCCTCTGCAGGAGATACTATCCTAATATTATGGATGAAGAAATTGAGATGCTATGGAATCACATGGCTAATAAGTAGTAGAAATAGATTCTAAACCAAGTTCCATCCACAATTTAACCCCACTGCTCTAATCAAGTCTAGTCCTGAAGATTACTCTGGCCTTACCAAGGATAGAACAAGAGGTTACAGCTCCTTTCTTTCTTTTTTAGAGACAAGGTCTTGCTATGTTGCCCAAGCTGGAGTGCAGAGGCTATTCACAGGCGCTACCGTAGTACACTGCAGCCTCAAACTCCCAGCAATCCCACCACCTCAGCCTCCCAAGCAGCTGGGACTACAGGTGCACACTACCATGCCAGGCCAAAACAAGAGGTTACAAATCAGAGCACCCAGGCTAGAGCCCTCACCAGCCCAGCTGCATCTCACAATAAGTTGTATAGGAATGGCAAACTCTTGAATCCTAGAAATGTCTTGGGTTTCCTATCAGCTCTGGGAAGCCAGCTCCAATGCATGATTGCCCAGCCCACTCAGACAGCTCTGGTCAGGGGATGCCTTCAGACCATCCACAGCTCTGGCCAAGGACTCTAGAAATTCCTCCTACTGGTGACACCCTTCAGTCCCTCATCTCGATAGCCACTCCACTGTGCATTCTAAATAGATATCTCAGATATAAGATGGGACTTCGGTAATTTGGCAATACAAATACCTGAAAGAGATGCAAAGACTTCTAGCTGTCAAAAAAAAATTTATTCTTTCTTTAATAATGGAACTCCCAAATTGTAGATAGGTGAGTTCTGGGCAATTGGAGAACATCAGAAGTAGCATGTGCTTTTTCTAGATCAGTGGTTCTTAACTGGAGCTGATTCTTCCCTACAGGAGCCATTTGACAATGTCCAGAAACATTTCTCACTGTCAAAACTGGGGGTGCCACTGGTATCTAGTGGATGAAAGCCAGAGGTGCTGCTGAACATCCCATGGTGCACAAAACAGACCCTATGAAGAGAACTGTCTGGCACAAAATGTCAACAGGGTCAAGGTTTAGAAATTCTATTCTATTAATATATCATGCCCCTAAACGGAATGCCCATGACTCTCCTGGGGCTTTGCCTTCTCCTTAGGATATAAGTGGAGGAAAATTGGAGCAATCTCCTTGGACTTAGAAACTACATGCTGGAGGATGGCAGAGCCACCATACCTGCTCTGGACTACTTGCCTCTATTGCCATTAAAAAGGAATTAATTGTCTCTCAATTGAGGCTTTGTATTTGGGGGTCCCTTTGTTATAGCAGCTTAGCCCATACCTGATAAAGTGGGTTTTAAGAGGCCAGTGAGCTGGATTCCCTGAAATGGCTTCCAAATTTGTCAAGCTCTAGTTGTTGCCCTAGACCACCACCTGCTGCTGATCTGAGATGGTCTCTAATCCTGGACTAAATAGGATTTCAATTCGGCGTAATTTAGGTAATTCCTTTCTTCCTATTCTCCTTCTCTCCTGCCCTTCCTTTCTGTAATAGGGTAATGCCCCCCCAAAAAGATATCTATTTTCTAATCTCTGTGGCCTATGTTACATAGCAAGAGACATTAAGGTTGGTAGTCAATGGACATTATACTAAGGCAGTTTATCCAGGTGAGCTCAGTATAATCACAAAGATCTTTATAAATGAGAAAAGGAGGCAAGAGAGGCAGAACCAAAATGATGCACAATGAGAAAGACTCAGGTGGCCATTGCAAGTCAGAAGGGAGCCATAAGCCAAGGAATGTGGGGCAGCCTCTAGCAGGTGGGAAAGGCAAGGAAACCTATTCTCTTACAGAGCCTCCAGGAGGATTGCAGCCCTAAAATCAGTACCTTGATTTTTGGCCCAATGATACCCACTTAGGACTTTTGACCTTCAGAACTATAAGGTAAGCACCAAGTGTGTGAAATTTATTACAGCAGCTATAGAAAAACTATTCACTCCCTTCATCCTTTTTCCTTCTTCTTTCCTTAATGCTTCTTTCCAATTTAGCTTCTATGAAAGTCTGAGCCAGTGTAAAGAAGAGACCAAGGTCTCAGTTGGCCTAAGTCTGGGGCCCTTTCAAAAGCCCAACCAGCAGGATAGAATGCACACCAGAGATGAAACAGTGGCCCTGCTTACGTGCAGCATGGGCTGGGCCCAGAGATGCATGGGTTCGGAGCTAATTCCTTTCATGATTTGTTTTCAGAAACACACATTTCATGTGCAGCCAAGATCCCGCAGTAAGTAGCCCAGTGTGTTCTTTATGAAATCCAGGTTATCACTCGGATGGTCTGCCTTCCAGGAGATGCTCTGTCCAAAGCCAAAGGGACCAGTAGGCGATAGCCATACTAAACATAGGCAGAATTAGCCAACCCTGTAATTCCAAAGTGTTTAGCTTCGGAGCACAAAAAGTTAAACACCTTCTTGCAACACATTGTAAATATGTCAGTGTGTTTAACATGTTAACCATGCTCTGTTCTCCTGCCCATGTGTTTAGAAAAGAAACAGGTTATGATGTTTAACTAGTGAATGGACGTATGTACTCATAGCAGCTAACACTTTTTAAACACTTGTGGATGCTTAAAATTATGATGTGTTTAAGATTCAAACACATTTGCTTTTCTACACTCTTAATCCAATGAGAGCTGGCTGCATTTTTTTCTGATCATAAGCTTTGTCCACCTTGCCAAGGCCAATCTGCAATGATGTTGTGCCAATCGCCCTTTTTTTCTTTCTTTGCATTGTTTTTTCATACATGGGACCCATTCTCAGGGGAAAATAATAACTATGATAAGTGTAAATAATAGTCACACTTTGGAGCATGTCTAGAGCCCCGTTCTGTTAGGAAATCTAAGGGGTTTGACTGATATCAAATGTGAGGTCTTATCAATTTCACTATATAGTTCAGAAAATGAAAACCAAAGAGGCTCCAAGTCCCGTGCAGACCACACAGCAGTGCATGGAGGACCGGGGGGTAAAGCCAGGCCTGCAGCGCTGCCCGGGCTTCTATCTACCTGTCCTCACACAGTCTGCCCAAACCAGCAGCTGGAAAAGGCATTACGCACTGCCGCCCTCTTCCAAGTGTGGGCTCACTATTGCTAATCACAGCGAGGGTAGTGTGGAGTGGCATCCATCAGCTCTCCTCTGTTCAGCTGTGACCTCTCTCCCTTGGTTCCCCATCCTCCCTTGTCTGACAGGACTCCAGTAATCTTCCCACAATCTCTTTCATCCTCTCTGCCCACCCACTTCACACCCCACTTCTGGCCATAGCTCCCCTGTCATTGGCCTCAAAATGGCCTTTTTAAGTTTTTCTGCCATCAGACACCCTCCCTAGCCAGTCTTCTTTCTTACCAATGTCTTCCCCCCCTCTTTCCGCTCCAGCCACCCCAACCTTTTTTAGTCCTTGGCTGGTTCTTGCGTTGTGGTCTTCAATATGCTGTTCCCCTTCCTTCCCTTCTTGGTTCTTTTCAGCTGGCTGTTTTAAACAGCAGAGCCTCAGGAAAGCTCTCTCTGACTCCCCACCTACCCCCTCAAACCCAGGCTGTAATCCTCTTTTCTATACTATCTTAACACTTTTTGCTTCTTCCCTTAATTGCCATTTATTTGGGTTTGCTTTCCTGCACTGCACTACATTTCAGTGATGGCAGGGTCTAAGGCAGTCTTGTTCACCACAGTACCTCAGCACCCAACACCCGACACCTAGTTAGCACCTAATGAATGTTTTTTGAATGGCCAATGGGACTTCCGGCTATCCAGTTAATCTTGGAGCAGTGGAAAGAAAGATGGCATTGTGAGTTGGGGGCTGTGAGGTAGTTTCCCACTGAGTGCAAACTGTTTAATTTCTCTGACTCTCCGCCTGTCTGCACACCAGATGGGGAGCTGGTTCAATGCAGCAAATGTTTATTGGGCTGGCGCAGGGTATATGGAGTCTGGTAGGCTTTCTCGTACCTGCAGAGATGAAAAACCCAGTCCTTGCCCTCAAGAGGCTTGTAGTTTCATGTGTAAAATAAGACTTCAAGATAAATTGCCACACTACAAGGCAAATTTGAAAATGCTCCAAATGTGAAAAACAAGGGACTGCATGGAAGTAAGAATCCACGTCAAGTGGATTTATGGAGAAAGGGACATCTGGGCAAAACTAACTGCAGCTAGGGCTTCAGCAAGCCAAAATGTAGGGGCAGGGCACAATGGAGGGAATCCTCGCACTAATGCAGTGACATTAAAGGCCCAGAGATGGAGAAGGCTGAGACATGTTTGAGGAGCATCTAGGACCCAGCTTTGGCTGCCGTGTAGGACCTAGAAGAGGAAATGAAAGGAAAGGTAGATTGCAGATACATCGGGAGCTTCTGAAATGCCACTTTGGAGTTTGGAATAAATTCATTACGTAGCAGGCAGCCACTAGAGGGCTGGGAGCAGGAGAGTGACTGACAACAACTACACTAGGGCCGGAGGGATGATTCGTTGGGGTGCAGTTGCCAACTATTCACAAGGGAATGAAAAGACAGATGCCAGTGAGATGGGCAGCAAGAGGAGGAGGCCGATCGGGAACTTACCAAAAGTAGAACCAGGCCCAAGGAGCTGACTGGACACATGAGGAGTGAAGCCCTGCAAGGATGTCAAGGTTACAGGCCTGGACCAGCAGGCACACGACGCAGTAATGGACAAACACAGAGGCCACCAGAGCAAGAGGAGTGGGCGGGGATCAGACAGCACATTTCAGACATGCTCACGCAGAGGTTACCCAGTGAAAACACCGCCAAGCAAAGAAAATACAGGTCTTAAAACTAGAATGTGATTCATACTTGCCAGCTTCACAACCCGGATATGGGGAAAAATCAAAGGACATGATGAAACAGAAGGTACTTTGGAACATAAAGGTACCTGTACATGTAAGGCATAACAATTTGCATTTCTGTTACTATTACAAAATACATTTTAAAATATCTCAGAAGTAAAGATGGGGAAAGTACAACTGGTTTCTCTGTCTCTCTCCTTAGAGATTAGAAAACCAAAAGTGTTGCCTGTTAAAACCAACCCATAACAAAGCAGACCAGAGGTCCTTGATAGAGGGAACAGCTTTTGGGCCAAGTGTTGCCTGTTAAAACCAACTCATAACAAAGCAGACCAGAGGTCCTTGATAGAGGGAACGGCTTTCGGGCCAGGTGATAATGCCAAGGGGGCTGAACTATCCCTGTGGACACGGGAAATGAAGAAGCATGCCTGGCCTTGCCCACCCAAGTACTGACTAGGGATGGAGGCAGGAGCATTGCCATCTCCTTGGGAGACCCATCCCTGTGGTTGCATAGTTCTCACATCTAAGTGCACAGACCCAACTATGTACATATTCCTGCTGCCTGATTCTACCTCCAGAGATTCAGCCTGTGTGAGTTTGGTTAATGTGAGTTCTGCCTATGAGGAAAATCCAGTCATGGTAAACAAGGCCAAGTGCTAGACCCAACACTAATGAATCTACCAAGTAAATGTCACCTGGTGGGGACCTGGGTCAAGGAGAAACAAGTGGGTTCCTTAAGGGCATGTGAGGGGGACACTTGATCCTGGGCTTTCAAAACTACTATTTTAAAAATCTTTACTACTTAGAGAGATAAAGGAGTAACTTATTTTCCAACAATAATAAATATTCAACATATTTTCATTAATATTAATAAAAATTATTCTAATTAATATAAACTAGAATTCCAGACATCAAATGCAACATTAACACTTCAGTGCAATTGGAACAGTCTTTCATTTTCCAGTTTTTTCACCACTTGTAAATGAATTGCAGTAGTCCCTCATGCTCACTGAAGTCTAAGGTCAACTCCAGGGATAGAGTTACAAAGTCATACTGAAAATGTAATTTATGATTTTTTCCTAGATTTCCATTTTTCTGTAATCCTTTTGGAATCAGGTGGGTAGATGGCTGGTTTCCTGTAGGCAGCCCCCCAAAGAGGGAATTGGCCTTCTGCTGAGCTCCATGGTTCTTCCGTAGTTTTCTGAACCAGGTAACTTCTTGGGAGGTATATTAAAATGTTTAAATTTAAGATAAAATAAATCACTCATTTCCGGAGAATAACATTACTCCATGCACTATTCAGTCTCAGAATTTCAGCTGACCGTGCCTGCCAGCTCCGGGCAATCGTCAGCTGGCTGATCTCAGGACTGGTGGGGAGCACTCACGATCCATGCTGTGCAACACGCAAATTGGTTACCAAAGCAGTTGCTGGATACGGGCTCAACACAGTAGAGGCTATTTCCCATGCCTCTCTGTGAGGACATGGTGGACGTTACTAGTATCCACTGTCATTACTTGTCTTCCCCTGGCTGGCACAGGAGGTCTGCCTTTCTCAAGCCTTCATGGGTCCCTGAGTTATAATATCCAGGCTGCTCTCCTGGATTCCTGAGTTGTTAGTATGAAGGACACTTGCTTCGCAGAGTTGCCAGGACTGATGTGCGTGAAAAGTAAACCTTGTGTGCTAAAACTCATATTTGAAGAATGTGTATGGAAATGTGACCTATACCAGATTTTTAAATTTATTTTGGTGACATTTTAGCTCCTATAACAGGTTGGAGACTGCATTACTTTTCTATTGCTGCTGTTAACAAAAGTAGTATAGACTTGGTGGCTTAAAACAATATAAATGTATTATTTTACAGTGGTAGAAGTCAGAAGCTCCAAAATCAGTTTCACTGGGCAAAGTCAAGGTGTTGGCAGTGCTGGTTCCTTCTGGAGGCTCCAGGGGAGAAGCCATTTCCTTACCTTTTTTAACTTCTAGATGGCATTCATGTGCCTTAAGGCTGTTTCCCTCTAACCAATAGTGTGGCACCTTCAAATCTGTCTTTTCTCTTCTCTTCTCTTTCTCTTTCTCTCTCTCTCTCTCTGACTTCTGTCATCACATCCTCCTCTATAAGTCTAGTCCTCTTGCCTCCTTAGGAACCTTTGTGATTATATTGGGCCCAGCCAGACAACCAAGAATAATCTCATCTCAAAATCCTTAACTGAATCACATCTGTGAAATCCCATTTACCATGTAAAGTAACATATTTACAGGCTCAGTGGATTAGGTTGTGGATATCTTTGAGGGGCTATTACTCAGCCTTCCAAGTGCCCTATGCATGTACTTATCCACACATTTGTTTAGTCAGCAGCCAGACAGCCTTTCCCAAGTAATATTCCTCCATATTGCCTACAGACATACATCTTTTCTTTTGAAACACATACATTTACATATAGGAGAACTGGTTATAAAAAAACAATTCAAATGAATATTAAGCTTTATGCACAAAGATGTTCATGAAGGATGATAGGTTTTTTTATAAGAAAAATTAGAAACACCTAAATGTATAGCACAAAGAAAATGGGCAAAGAGATTCTAGAACACTCCACATAAGAATATTATGCAGCCATTATGAATGTTTATGAAAAATTTCCATAACATTGAAAATTTTTTTATAATTATATTCTAAAGCAAGCTGCACACACATTTGTATGACTTCAACTCTGAGAAAAACATACAGAGGAGAAAATTCTGGACATGTATGCACCGAAATGTCACCAGTGAGTTTTTTTTTTTTTTCTTGTGGTTACGTATAACTTTTCATTTTCTTTTTCTTACTTTCTTTTTATACTTTTTAAGTGTCTGCAGGAAAAAAAAAAAAGGATTACTTTTGTAATCAGAAATCTCTATTGGTGATAATGGCAGGTCATCAAACTACTTAAGTGTGATCTGGAAGTCTTAGAGAAATATTCATTAGGAAGATGCTGCATCATCTCTCTATAAGCACCTAAGGACTGGTGGCTGGGTGATATCTACTTCTCGGTGAGTGTGGACCCTGGGCATCCATTCTTTATTGGTATTAGCCCTGAGGGAGCAGCTATGATTTCTGCAGAAGTTACAGGGACCCACTGGGCCATCCTGGATCAAAGAATTTGCATAGAAGGAACATAACTCGAAATAAATAAGGCTTTTATATACAACAAACCAATGGCTAATGTCATACTGAATGAGAAAAAGTTGGAAGAATTTCCTCTAGGAACTGAAACAAGAGAAAGATGCCAACTTTCACCATTTCCTATGCAATGTAATACTGAAAGTCCTACCTGAGCAATCAGGTGAGAGGAAGTTCAAACTAGAAAAGAGAAAGTCAAATTACTCCTGTTTGTTGATGATATGATCTTATTATCTAGAAAAACCTAAGAGCTCCATCAAAAAACTCTTAGCTTTTTTTTTTTTTTTTTTAAATTGTTGGGGATTCATTCAGCGTACAAGAAACCAGGTTACGCTGATTGCATTTGTTAGGTAAAGTCCTCAAACTCTTAGCTTTAATATGTGAATTTAGTAACATGGCAAGATACAAAATCAACACACATACATCAGTAGTGTTTCTATACACCAGTAACAATCTAGCTTAGAAAGCAATCCCATATATAATAGCTGCAAAAAAATAATAAAATACCTAGGAATAAATTTAGCCAAGGAGGTGAAAGATATCTACAAGGAAAACTGCAAGACACTGATGGAAGAAATTGTAGAAGATATAAAGACATGGAAATATATTTCCCATGCTTATGGATTGGAAGAATAAATTATCATTAAAATGGCCATATTCCCCCAAACAGTCTACAGATACAATCTACAGATTAAATGCATTCCCTATCAAAATACCAATGTCATTTTTCAGAGAAGTAGAAAAAAATTCTAAAATCTATATAGAACCAGTAAAGAGCCCAGATAGCCAAAACAATCCTGAGCAAAAAGAATAAAGCTGGAGGCATCACATATCTCACTTCAAATTGTATTACAAGGCTATAGTAACCAAACCAACATGGTCCTGTATAAAAATAAGCACATAGGTCAATGGAACAGGATGGAGAACCCGCAAATGAAGCCACATATTTACAGCCATCTGATCTTCAGCAGAAACAAGAACACACATTGGAGGAAAGGACTCCTCTTCAATAAATGGTGCTAAAAATTAGAATGCCATATGCAGAGGATGAAACTGGACAGCTGTCTCTCACAGTGTCCAAAAATCAACCCAAGACGGACTAAGACTTAAGACCTGAAACTACAGAAATACTGGAAGAAAAATCCAAGGAACTCTTCTGAACATTGATGGAGGCAAAGAATTTATGACTAATAACTCAAAAGCACAGGTAAAAAGGATTTAATTAAACTAAAAAGCTTCCGCACAGCAAAAGAAATAATCAACAGAGTGAACAGACGACCTACAGAGTAGGAGAAAATATTTGCCAACTATTCATTGGACAGGGGACTAATATCCAGAATATACAAGGAACTCAACTGAACAACACAACCACAACAAAAAACAATCCCACTAAAGAGAAGGCAAAGGCACCTGTGGCTCAAAGGAGTAGGGCACCAGCCCCATATGCCAGAGGTGGCAGGTTCAAGCCCAGCCCTGGCCAAAAACTGCAAAAAAAAAAAAAAAAAAAGAAAGAAAAAAAGAAAAGAGTAGGCAAAGGCTATGATTTTTCTAAAGAAGATTTTTTTTGGAAAAAATGTTCCAATAAACATTTTTCCAAAGAAGACATACACATAAATGTCCAACAGGTATATGAAAAACTGCTCAACATCACCAAGCATCAGAGAAATGCAAATCAAAACCACCATAAGATATCATCTTACTCCAGTCAGAATGGCTATGATTAAAAAAGACAAAAACTAACAGATGTTGCCAAGGATACTGAGAAAAAGGAACTCTCCCGCACTGTTGGTGAGAATGCAAATTAGTACAGCCTCTCTGGAAAACATTATGGAGATTTCTCCAAGAACTAAAAATGGAACTACCATTTGATTCAGCAATCCTACTACTGGGTATATACTCAAAGGAAAATAAATCAATGTATCAAAAAGATACCTGTATTCATATGTTTATCACAACACTATTCACAATAGCAGAGATATGGAATCAACCTAAGTGTCCATCAATGAATGAATGAACAAAGAAAATGTGATATACTATATATGTATGTGATAGAATACTATTTAGCCATAAAAAAGAATGAAATCATGCCTTTTGAAGCAACATGAGTGGAATGGGAGGTCATTATCTTAAGTGAAACAAGGTGGCACAGAAAATCAAATATCACATGTTCTCACTCATAAACGAGTGCCAAAAAATATGTACACATGGATGTGGAACATGGGATGAGAGATAACTGAGACTTGGAAGGGTGAGAGAGTGGGAGGTGTGGATGGTGGGAGATTAGTTAGAGGGTACAATGTACGTTGTTCAGGTGCTGTCATCTAGATACTAAAAGCCCTGACTTGACCACTACACGATCTATGCATATAACAAAATCGCACACACACCCCATAAGTTTGCACAAATGTATAAAAAAGGTTTGAGAAGAATAGTTAAGAAGAGATGATATTCATAATATATTGCTACATTTAAAAAGCAGAATATAAAATAGTAAATACAGCATAATCAAATTTTATAGAAAATAAATAGATGTGTATGGTTTGGATGCCTGGCCCCCTCCAAATCTCATGTTAGGGGAAAGGAGAGGATGGGCACATTCACGCCCACTGGCACAATGCACACTGTCTGGGGGATAGACACAATTATAACCTTGACTCAAACTGTATGAAAGTAATGCATGTAACCAAAACATTCGTACCCCTGTAACATTCTGAAATTAAAAATTAAAAAAAAACAACAAATCTCTCGTTAATATTTGATTGCCAGTATCAAATGTAGGGTGTGGTGGGAGCTGTCTGGGTCATGGGAACGGATCCCTCAGGAATGGCTTGGCGCCCTCCCTGCAATAATGAGTGAGTTCTCACTCTATTAGTTCATGCAAAAGCTGGTTGTTTAAAAGAGCTTGCCACCACCACGTCTCTCTCCTTGTTCCTTCTCCCGCTGTATGACATGCCTGCTCCCCTCTAGCCTTCCACTTTGATTGGAAGCCCCCTGAAGCCCTCCCTCACCAGAAGAAGACTCTGGCACCATGCTTCTTGATCAGAACCGTGAGCCAAATAAGCCTCTCTTTATAAAATACCCAGCTTCCAGGGGGAAAGGGAAGAGGGGATGGGTGAAAACCTAATAGGAACAATCACCCACTATCTGGGTGATGGGCACACTTATAACCCTGACTCAAGCATCACAAAATCGATAAATGTAACCAAAAACATTTGTATCCCCCATGATATTTTGGAATGCAAAAAGCATAATATTTACTGCAGCATAAAAACAAACAGATAAACAAAAATTCCCAACCTCACGTATTTTCATTTTAACAGTACAAAACAGTCCTAGGTGTTCCTAGGAAAAAGCCTGCTGCCACCTAAATCATCAAATATGATACGATAACAGGTAATTTGCAGGTTTGGGGGAGGTTGTCATGGGGAGGCATTTATCTGGGTTCTACAAGTTTTCTGCACAAAATGGGAATTACTGTTAACATAGGGCTTTTGCTTGCAAACCCGTCGTCCTAAAGCGGCCTGTGCTGTCAGGTGCTATTGTCCCCCACAGGAGTGCCCTCACGCCCACTGCCCTCCCAGCACATCTGAGCGGTCACTGGAGAACACCAACTTTCAGAAGACTACAGGCTTTTGCCGATTCATTCCTCTTGTTGCAGGACTGGGCGCCCAGGGATGGTTTTATTAAGGATCGAACAGGCTTTTTCAAGTCAAGATTATTTCTTTGGTAAATAATTTAGTCAAATGCTTCTGAAATACTTTTGTTTCTGGTCAAAAGTTTGTATTCCACGTATAAACAACTACCACTAAAGCTCTTGCCTGGTCATAAATTTTAAACCTACAAACTGTTCTCTCACATACCACCTGCTGGGCTCTGCCCACGATCCCCGTGTTCCGGCCACTGTGTGAGGCCATCTGAAGCCACCGGCCACCCTTTAAGTTCACCTCTACTTCTACGAGCACTCTCACCGCTGTGTTACGGCAGAAAACTGATTTTATCCTCTGCTAAGTCTATGGTTTCTCAAACGTCACTCACTCTCTATTAGTTTCAGGTACAGAAACAATTGGCATTTTCAACCCAGCAAGGCTCCAAAATCCTGAACTCTCAGTCAGTTTAGATTTCAGGCTGCAGGCAAGAGACCAGTCCATCTTTTCTTGCAGACTGACCTTGGCCTGACTTCACCTCCCTCTTAAGAGCATGTTAAAAGCAGTAAGTCACAGCACACTAACAATCACACACTAACAATCTGAATCTTCTCCACCATTTTCCCCTATTGCCACAAACTCAGGCGGTGTTTGGTCTCTCTTCTAAAATCACAGACAGTCTGAGCAAATGTTTTGCCACATACAACAAGGGCCATGTCTGAGTTCTTACTGGCTGACACCTCAAATTCTTTTTGGAATGAGGCAGAGTGAGTAATAAAACATGCATATCCTGACAAATGCTGGCTTTGCTAGAGGACTACTTTCTGGGTGACAAGCTTCATCTGGCTCTGTACATTCTGTAAACTTCGTTTCTAAAATGCCAGCCTCATTATCATATTAGTCACATTTGATCATTTCCTGCTCACTGTTCCCGTAGGGAGACTTTCTCCACAATTAGCAGAAGTGGACATGGGCTTAGCTTGATTAATCATATCATGGATTATGGTGTCTCCATACAGCACGTCGGTCTGTCAATTCCTCATTTCATTTCCAGTGAAATGTCTGAGGCTGATTTGATGATGAATTTAGAAGCTCAGCATTTGGGATAAAGTAGAAGAATATTTACCTTCAGTGTCTGATCAGAACCATGGTGTGTTTTCCCCATGGTCCTACACAAGCTGTGAGAAGTCAGGCCCACCATCCCTGGTGGGTGATGCACCAGCTATGTGTGTGTGCCTGCCTTCACCCAGCCCTCCTCTCATTAATATAATTGCAGGGAAGAGTCTGATTTTTCCAAGGCAAATGATGACAATAGCAACAACACTGGAAAAGCCGAGCCCAGTGGGCACTGTCATCTCCTGCAATCCCCCCAAAAGACCAAGGGGCTGGGCGGGTGAGAAAGGGGGGCAGATGAGGTTACGTGTGTAATGTGACCTGTGGGTACAAGGACACCACAACACCCCCCTGCTCACAGATCTCTCTTACCCCCTGCAGACACCAAAGTTCCCCATTAAGCTTCCTGTTCCTTAATCAGAAAGCTCAGTCAGGTTGCTCCTGTAAGTGCCCTTGCCCAGGTGGCACAGCTTATTGTGGTCTGGGGGGCACAGTGAAGTACCCATTCCCAGCACCTCTTCATCCTCCCTGCAGTCTCATTCCTGCTCATCCTTATGCCCATTCCCCGTGTGTTTGGTCTCTGTCTCAGCTTCTCTTCCTGCTACAACTTCCAGACAACGGCCCTCCCCACTGAGCTCACTTCCAGGAGTCCTTCTGCTCACCATCCTTTAGAGAAATGAACCAACTCATCCATCAAATGCCTCAGAAGAGCTGAGCCCACAGCTACTTCCCACCAGTACAGGAACCAGAGAAAGCTTCGGGTAGGGGTGGGGGTGGTGTTCATGCCCCAGGGCTGTGATGGTGCTTGGCCAGCTTCCCTTGGCACTGACCTTCTTCCTTCAGATCCAGCTCCCGTCCTCCAAGGATGCTACCTGTACAGACCATGAGCTCCTTTAGAGGAGAAATGGGGCCCAGCACAGGCCCACATGCAAATTGCAGTCAAGGGCTACAGAGGAAAGGAGATGGTGGAGGACAAGGGAAGAGGGAGGAAGAAAAGGGGGAAGAGGAAGAACGAGAGTGCCTCCTTTATTCCAGCCTCTGTGCCTTTTTTGTTCATGCTACCACATATGAACTCCTCCCCACAACAGCCCCAACCCTCATTGCTCTCCCTGACGGCTGGCCTCAAGTCTGGCCCCAGTCACCACGCAGTTTGGACTCGCAGCCTGCTCGCACTGTGGCTGTTTGCTGCATGCACATCAGCCTTGAATCTACACCTCAAGCTGCTCTTCCCGCTCCCCTGTGGTGACTAATGGGCCCTTGCTGCAGCCTTGATTGATTGGGTGACAGGGTGGCCAGGGTCTGAGGCACCCTAGTAGCTCTTTACAGAAGAAAGGGGAGTCCAGGGCACATTCCAAGCCCTGTCAGTGCTGGCTTAGCCCCTTAGTGGTGTAAAATCTCACGCCTGGAGCCCTGTAAGCTCCTGGTGCCAGCTGCGATTTTATTGGTGGTCTGTGACTTCAAAGGCCTCTCTCCTCCTGCATGGCTGGGCCAGCCAGGCTGCAGAGCAGAAGGCCTGTGCCCAGGGCACCCGGGAATTCCCCCTAGACCTGGATGCAGCCTCCCCTCCAGCCTACCTCACTGCTTTCTTTTATAGTCACAAAAATCACTTTCCCAGTTCCTTGGTAGCCACAGCAGATGGAACTGCAAGAGTCCGTTTAGGAGACTGTTCTCATGATCTGTATGTCCCAGGTCTGTGAGCAAGAGACTTCTGATCAAACATCTGTTCAGTGTCCCAACAGGATATTTCTTTCCCCTACAGAAAGGCCCTGCAGTGGAAAGACAGGAGGTTGGGATGTGGTCTGGGTGAACTTCAGCACTCGCTTGACATCGATCAGCCTCATCTGTCAAGGTAGGTGACACTAGGCCTGCCCTCTGCCTCACAGCTCTTTGGAGGTCAGATGAGTTCAAGTCTGGCAGAACAGGCAGAAAAGCTCTCAAACGGAAGGCACTTCCCAGCCCACACTGCTGGTGTCCCTCTCTGGCCTCCTTGACACTCAATGAAGTATTTAAGACACAGTGTTTGAATCTCAATTCTGACATTTCCCAGCTGTGCTCCTTGGGAAAGTTACCCACCCCTCCCACACCCCCGTGCCTCTGTTTCCTTATAAGGATTAGCTAATATTGGTGAAGGACTTGAACAGTCCCTGGTACCTGGCAGGTGCCATACAAATGCTTGCTATTGTTATTACTGCCACACATATACACATCTTGCTTGTTCATTCCTCGTGAACAGGCCTTATCTGCTGAGATGGTAAGTTTCAGTGTTCTTTCCTTCTGTCTTCCACAAGACCACAAGACATACTAACACCTAACTCAGCCTGTTGTGGTGTGGTGGCAAGAGCAGCGCAGATCCTGCTATGCCTTTTGCTTGTTAAATGAGTTTGGGCAAGTTATCAAACACCCAAACCCACCTGATTAGTTTTTAAAGAGGAGCTAAGAATAACCTGCTCCTCAGAGAAGCATAGAATTTACATGAAATTCACATTAAGCTACCAGTAAACATCAGTAAAGTTCAGTGGCTGCCCGATAGCAGGCACTTTGTGAATGTTCTCCCCAGGGCTGGGCACATGTAGCTCAGGTAGCACTTGGTAACCTGAGGTCAGTTCTGAAGTGCATGTGTTAATCAAATCACTGGTCCCATCCTGCACCACTGGCCACACCTTCCATAGTGGCCACTTAGTTGGACGGATGGGTAGAAAGGCCCTGAGAACTCTTGAGGGCAAACACTGCATCTTCTGTCTTGCACTTGCCAGCATCTGATACAGCTGGGCACAAATCAGGCAATGCACAACCCCAGCAGAAGTGGCCCTGGCTGCCTGAAATCCTGTCCAGAAGAAAACAGAGAAAACCAAAGAAGAAAATGCCGCCTTCAAACATAACCAGGATCTTGCCGGAGATGGAAACTAACATGGATGGAAACATGACAGCAGAAAAATACAGACTGTTTTGAAGTCTGCCCACCTGGGAGTCAAGCCACATTGAAAATCAATAAGGCATCAAGGCGGGGAGCTTGGGGAGAGCCGACTGGATACCTGCATGGGCCTCCTTTAAAGCAGGGAACCCTTTGAAGTTGCAGATGACCAATAAAAATACAGCTGGCATTTACAGCCCCAATTCATCCTGCCTTTGGTTTTTGCCATGTTGCTAAAGCAGCATACAAAGCTGCCCCAGACTGGAACACTGGCCCATTCTCATCCCATTAACAAGGGCAGTGGCTCCTGGTATCCTCTAGCCAGGAATTGGTGACCAACTGTAGGCATGCTGGCACTTTCCAAGGGCAACCCCGTCTTGGTCTCTGGCCATTAGAGGCAGTAGCTGAGTTCCCCCAAAAGCACTTTGATAAGTAAGGTAAGCTCAGTTATAAGCAGTCTAAGTCCTGGCTAAGATGAACCTCAGGGAAGCTCTTGCTGTTCTGGGGAACCTCCACTCTGGTTAGTGTGTTTTCCCATCTACTGCTCAGACTGTGGTCTCTTTTCAGTGCCTGTAACCCCAGGAGAGGATGGGCCTGCTGGAATGATTCCTGTCCCCAAAAGACAGAGCAATCCAGACACAACAGGGTTGAAAGACGAGTCTACAAAGCAACAAACATTACATGTATGATGAAGGGAAGCTAGACCCCGAATCTCAGCCCAAAGCCTGGAGACTAAAATGCTGGAGCAAGAGGTTTTTCTCCTTTCTGTCATTTTTCTACTTACCAACTCATAGGAAATGACTTCTTCTTCATTCAATAAGCATAAAGTATTCTCAGAACTAGGGGTTCATAGTCTAAGACTTAAAGCACAAAACATCCAGGAAAAAAGCTATAAAGCAGTGTTAGAATGAATGGAAGACGTTATACTATTAATATACAACGTATATGGGCAATGTCAGGCCTAATGACCAGGCTGAGCTAATGTCAATAAACACAGAACTATTAGGAAATTCATTAATCAAGGTCTTGTTTATACTCCTATTTGTCACCAAATTATTTGTTTGACTTGTGGCCTCCTTGGTTTATTATGGTCATTTCTGTCATCAGCAGAGCTGGGCTGCTGGAATTTCACACATAGGTAGGGCCTGAGCATACCTTCAGGATGCTGTTGTGGTCAGTCTGTTCACAGACTCTGGCTTCTCAGCAGGAGCCAAGGTCTGTCTTCAGTTAACAAATAACCGGCTCTTTATAATCCAGCGGCTTACTGGATTTTAATTAATTGATTTGCTGATCACTGTTTCCTGTTTCCAGGAATAGTCCCTAGAAGTTAACCTCTGAAGCACTCTCCTATTCTTGGGGGATGCCATCAGGAAGAGGCTCCCGGCTGAAAACACAACAGCAAAGCGAGCAGGGGGGCTTACAGCTTTCTGAGGACACCTGACGTCCTGCCCCACCAGGCCCTGGTCGTCACCACACCGTCTGGCCCTGTCCTCCCACCCCTGTCTACACGCAGCCCTCCTCCTCCCTGGCCTCACACTCGCCCCCTCCCTCAGTCAGTTCCTAACCCAAGCCCAAATGCCAGGCCCTTCTGGAAAGTGTTCCCCTGACCACAAGAGCCAGGAAGCATCTGCCCTCCCTCTGGCTTCTGAATTCCTCAGTCCCAACCACCGTCTCTGCCTCCTTGGCACCTTTCAGACACAGCTTTGTGAACTACGCGTTTGAGTGGATAACAGCGTGGAGGTTCCCTGAGGGCCTCCCGGCCCTGCCTGATATCTTCTTGCCTGCCACCTGCCGCAACCAACACGCTCACACGCCCAATGCTGGGCCAATAGAGAGAACTTCACACAGTGCAAATGTCACTATTTTCTTAGGGGTTTGCCTCCTCCCGGACCCTAAGGTATCCCTGTTTACGGCCCTGGACATAAGCACGCAGGCAATGATAACCACCTTAGTGAGAAGCAATGGTCATCTTCACTTTCGTCTTCCAAATCACACTAATTTCTGGGGTTTCCACCTTTTCCGGATCAATGCTTCCTCTCTGGGAAGTACATATGAAATGATTTTGCCATTCAAAGCGATGGATCACAGTAGGTTTCTGAGTAGCAGACAGGTGAACCTGCCTCATAAAAGTAGACATCCTTTATTACTTTGAAGGGAAAGGGCTTAGTGGGAAGTGGGAGCAGGGATCAGATTTCTCTAGTCACTCAGAGTAATATCTATCCTTAGCAGCCACCCTGTGGATTCGAACAAACCTCAAAAAGCAGGGAGTCTGGAAAAAGCAGGCAGAATCTCTTACCTTCTGCAAAAAGCTACTGTGCAGTCTGTTTCTTTGTAGTTTGGGGTCTTTTTAAAAAAGTTAAACCATCTTGGAAAAATCAGAAAGCAGATGCGTCCCTAATTGAACTTGGCAAGGGCAATAGAAACCTGGTTATGGGTGTTACAGGTACTCGCACCTCAATTAACCTAAGGGCACAGGGGCAATGAGGGCTTCTCTGCACAGATGTCTGGGGGTAAAACACCTTGGGCGAGGGGGTTAGGTGCCCTGAGATCCCTCTGGAAACCAATGGCCCAGGACTGCTGACCAGCCTGAGCTCCCAGAATCCCTCTGCGGGCTTTGGAGACTCATGTCCAGGGCAGTCCACCCCTCCCTCCTACCCCTCCAGACCGCCTCTGGTGAACCCTGGGCCACCAGGCCCACCACAGAGCGGAGGGAGCCCGGCCAGTGACAGGCTGTGCACCTACAGCCACGACCTGATGCCGAATTTTACTATCTGCAGTTTACCATTCTGGCGGGGAAAACAAATTTAAAACACCTGGAAATTTATGTCTCTGATGGGTCGGGTTGCACTGTTCCATTATATTATTAATAAATAATCCAGGCTGTGCACTTCAAAGGCGGCGGCCTCCGGAGGCCACCAGGGCGTGGGCCTTTGTTATCGACCGGGCGCCCTGGCCCAGAATGCGGGTGCTCAGCAGGGGCCAGGCTAGGGGAGCGAGTGGCCTTCAGTCAACCCCTGGTGCTCACAGCACTGGGAGAGCTTTGAGAGCTTCAAGTCACCTGCTTGCCCCTCCCTCCGCACACTCTGGACAGGTGTCGCTGAGCAAGCACAGGGTCCAGGGCCCTGCCTCTCTCACCAGGTTGCATTGTGACTTGGAGCCTCGGTTTCGTCATTGGTGTTAACAGGATGTTAGTGTCACAGCTGTTCCCTGACGCCCCTCCTCAGCCAGGCTCTCTCCCGGCGCAGCCCCAGCCCGCAGACTTACCTGCGGAACCGAGGACAGACTCTGTTCAAGGTGTGGGAGATTCTAAAGTTCAAAGTGGGCACGGAGGGGAGTCGGGAGGAGCGACCAAACTGCTGGGACCTGATGGGCTAAAGGGGGCCAGTGACAGAGGCTGGGGAAACCCTTCACCAGGCACGTGCCAAGGCGCGAGGCCAAGCCAACCTCTCAAGGTAGGGCTGGCCAGAGCAGCCCTGATTTGGGGACGATAGAGGGAGTGGGCATCCTGGGCCCATCCAGAAAGTGACCCTGCTTAACCACTGTGTAGGGAAGATGGGAGAGGTGTGCCAGAGTCTCCTGGGGCCTAGGGTCAGGGATGCAGACCAGCTACCCCAGAGTTTTTGGAGACCGAAACCAACAAATTGCTTTACGAACTTGTATGAGGTCTTGGAAACATCCAGAAAATAGTAAAGGATGGGATGGGGATGTGCTCTGAGATGTTCTCCCCCTAAGGTAGGCCTATGAAGCTTCTTGACATGTGTACTATTTGTAAGATGGAGATAGCGGCTCCTGCTTACTGTACCTCATGACCAGAGGGAAAAGCCTTCTGGAAGCACCAGATAATTGTAAGATTATTCAAATGAGGTCTTCAAATCACAGCAAAAGTTATAGCCTCCAATGAACACATTGCTTTGCCTCCCCTAGATTCAGTTTTGTCTCCTCAAGAACTGTACTCTTCTGAAGCCAACCCAGACCCTTCAATAGTCTTAACTTTGGTGACAAGTTTGGATTATCTAAGGAACTTTCTAAAAATACCACTGCCTGAGCTCTGTCCACAGTGTTCCCTATCTAATTGGGCAAGGATGGAACCTCGGGTGATTCTAAATGTGTAAGTGAGCTGGGGAACCCCCATACTAGTTGCTAAGAGGATTTTATTAAGCAAACATCAAACTCACATGAAGTGGCCCATGGGCTAGAACCTGGAAATCAAGGGACAGCTTCTGTGAGCATAATTAATTAAAATTGTAAGAATTCAAAGCACCAAAGGTGATTTTTTTTGGGTCTCTTTTCAAATTATGACACTAAAGTTAGGCTACCAGCAATCATATATAGGTCAGAAGTGGTCCCAATCCTGGCCTGGGTATTAGATGAGATCTTGGGCCACAGAAACACTGAAATGAACTAACATTAGGAGTCCCTATAGGTAAGATGTATCAGCAGCCAAAGCGGTGGCTGTGCTGCCTTCCCCAGACCCCCAAGTTGAAGGGGCTCCATGAGCCCCATGCCACCCAGGGCAGCATCCCTGACAAGGATGTATGTGTGTGGCCAGCCATCCCTCTCAGCCTCAGGGGAGCCTCTGAACTGGGTTGCCCTGCCAGAATGCAAAGTCAGTGTTCTAAACAGGTGTGTGCAAACATCGTGAGGAAGTCACTCCTCCGGACCAGAGTGGGGAAGGACGTTGAAGAGCTAGAAAAAGTTCCCTATCAGAGAGTTTAAAAACAATCCTATGTCAACCCTTCAAGGACACCAAATGCAGATGTTGGAGCCTGAAAAGGCCCAGCCCAAGGGCTCCCAGCAGGCGAGAAAGGTACTCTTATCCTCATGTTACCCCTGCAGTGAAACCCAGAGAAGGGCTGACCGCGTGCTGCCCACCTGGTCTACCCTGATGAAATGGGGCCATTTCTAATGAGCTGGACTCCACACAAATGGGTGCACCTGACATGTAGGGCACGTTTTTCCTTTCCTAAGTAATAATAGTACTACTTTCCCTTTATTGTATGCTTGATGCCAGTGTGTTGCATAGTATGGTACATCATAACCCCTTGAGATAAGTGAGGCAGGTGTTACTGTCACCGTTTTACAGATTGGGTGCATAGGATTAGTTTAATGTCAGGGAGAAACTGTTCTTGAAGCCAGGTCTGCTACAGTCCTATCCCCACCTCGTACTGATCTTTATTTTCTCTCCAGCTGTAATCAAGCCTACACCATTTGCTTGCTCAGCAATTTCACTTTTAATTTAAAGCCATAGATTGTATTCCCAATTATAATATTCATATAAAGATTGAAAAACATGATAAAAATTGTGTTTAAAGTATGACCCCAACTTTTAAAAAGTGTATGTCACACTCTCACACAATAACATCACCCAAATAAAATACATCAAAACACTGACCCTGGTTATTTATGGATGGTGAGAATGTGATTTGACTTTCACTGTCTTTATTTTCCCTTTCGATATATTTTAAGACCTTTAAAATAAGCATGTATTAATTTTGAAATTTTAAAACAAGCTATTTTGAAAGCTGAGTTTTTGGTTCAGCAGACTGTGCAGCATGGCTTCACCTGCATCATCATTGTGAGTTCAAAATGGCACCGATCCAGTTGGGAATGGCAATTACCAGGGGAGGGCTTGTGGTTTAGCACCCCAAGCAAAGCCCCCAATTAATGGCTGTTAGCCAACACAAGGGCTGATTTCTCAGGGATCACTCCAATTAGGATCTTCTCCATGCCTTACAACACCAGCCCTCTGCCTTCAGACAAGGAGCATCTGGGACACAGCTGGAGCAGTTGGGTTGGAAAATCAATCACTGCCCAACAACTGTGCAACTGATGGCCCATCAATCAGAAACATAAGGCATGTGCCCCGTTTGTAAAACACATACATTTGCTTGCAAATCTGCAAATGCAATAAGCAACCAGAGCACTTCAGCCCTGGAGAAATGGCAGCACTACTCACTTTTGCCTGCAGAAAATCACAGCCTGGCACCCCCAAATGAAGCCCTCTCACTGCCAGAACCTGAGAAGACCCCTGGCCTCAAAGCCTCTGCCATCCACAGGGAGCCTGAGTTCTCCTGATACCCACTCTCTCCTGGCTGGCTTTGAGATTATTGTTGGCCCTGACGACAGTCATGCTATCTATAACTCTGTGAGCACCATCGGTGCTTGAAGAATTTCCTTGAGATCCTCTAAAATTCCTTCCTTTTTTCTTTTTTTCTCCTTTTCCTCTGTCTTTCCCTTATAAAATTCAAACATTAAGGAAAAAATGTCTGTTTTTTTTACGGTCAGGTGAAGAACTAACTTGTAAAATGTAACTACTCACCTACATGTGAACTGATTTCTGGGCCAACTTTACTTTCTCAGTATCCAAAAGACTTTGTTGCAAAACCCAAAGAAAATATCACTTCCAACAGTATTTCAGAGCCCCTTTGGAGAAGAGCCATGTCTGCTTCTGTTCCCTTCAGGACACCCCAATACTGTCTGGTGCTTTCTCCCTTACTAGCCTCTGGAGTAAGGTGACCAGTCACTGGGTTTTTGTTTTTGTTGTTTGTTTGTTTGTTTGTTTTGAGACAATCTTATTATGTTGCCCTCAGTAGAGTGCTGTGGTGTCACAGCTCACAGCAACCTCAAACTCGTGGGCTTAAGCATTTCTCTTGCCTCAGTCTCCCAAGAAGCTGAGACTACAGGCCCCTGCCACACACCCAGCTTTTTTTTTTTTTTTTTTTTTTTTTTTAGAGACAGAGTCTCATTTTATCACCCTTGGTAGAGTGCTGTGGCATCACACAGCTCACAGCAACCTCCAGTTCCTGGGCTTAGGCGATTCTCTTGCCTCAGCCCCCTGAGTAGCTGGGAGTACAGGCACCCGCCACAACACCCAGCTATTTTTTTGTTGCAGTCCAGCTGGAGCCGAGTTTGTACCCACCACCCTCAGTATACGGGGCCAGTGCCCTACCCACTGAGCCACAGGTGCTACCCCAGTCACTGGGTTTTGGCCTGGCACTAGGGTAGAAAGATACCACAGCCTATATCCCTCTCTCCTCCCAATACCACTCAATATGTTCCTCTCTAATAATAAATGATGATGAGCATTGTATACTGCTTTGTAATTTAGAAAGGATCTCATCCAATCCTGAAAATCCTATGAAATATGCATTATTGTCACCAAAAAAGATGAGGAAACTGAGAGGGAAGTAAGGGAAAAAATATTTAACCCGTGAATCTTGATGATGTGCCTGGCACGTATGTGCTAAGCACTTTTCAAATATGAGATCATTCATTTTTAGAACATCCCTGAAGAATGTAGCATGTATATATTATTAGACCCATTTTACAGATAAGGAATTAAGACTCCAAAGAGAAAAAGAATCAGAAGGAACATAAGACATACCAAGATCACATGGTAAGTGATCAGATGAACTGAGGATTTAAACCTGGGACTTCTGACTCCAAATCCTTAAAACTTTCCAAGGACAGAGTTTTGTGAATCAAAGTACATTAGCAGGTTAGTTCTTAAAGTCATATAAGCTTTCCTAGTTTGGTTGATGACATGGAGCTCAGGATTCTTTTCTGGGGCAGAAGGCTAGACCTGGAAAACCCTAGAATGGCCCAACCTGAAGTCCAAATTCAGCCGTGGGAATAGTTCTCCAGGAGCTAACCCAACCCAATTCAGTCCTGAAGCTGGAACTCAGGTCCTAGGGCACCATTACATCCATTCATCCCTTCCCACTCAGCCCCAAACTGCAGGCTCTATCTGCCCCTAAGAGGATGCTCCCAGAAGTCCCAGGAGCCCCCTCCAGCCCTGCTTAGGGAAAGGAAGGCTGAGCTACCTCTGCCCATGGCTTTCAGAGCCTTCCCCTATGTGACCAGGGAGCACGTTCCAGCACAGGGGTGCAGGAGGGACTGCTGCAGTGGCCCCCACTCCCGTTGTGGAAAACTCCAGGCAGCAAAACCAGACTGCCAAACCACATCGCGCCTGGGGGTGAGCTGAGAAATGAAGGGGCAAGCAGTGCTCAGTGAGCTTGGCTGGGTTAATGGGATTCAGAAATAAAAAGTGCAGAGAGCAGTTACCAAACATTGCACATGCCAGGTGGAAGAGCGGTTGAACTTTTCTATATGAATCCAAGGGAGGACCACAGGGAAGAGGCTAAAGGGAGAAGAGCTTCGGGGTGTAAAGGGAAGAACAAAGCTGTGGGGAGATACAAAGGCCACTTGGGTGGGTAGTAGGTGCTCATCGTGGGAGTTGTTCAGACACATTGTGAACAAGCCTTGCAAGGATGTTAGACGCAGAGCTTAGGAGCACAGGAGCACAGCGTAACTCTTAAACATCTTTAACAACATCCCTCTCAATGATGAGGGTTCCATGACTTTGTGTCTGTTTTCAGCCTCATACCTCCT
Source organism: Loris lydekkerianus (assembly GCA_963574355.1). NCBI lineage: Eukaryota > Metazoa > Chordata > Mammalia > Primates > Lorisidae > Loris > Loris lydekkerianus. Next base: position 13,548 of record CAUYPK010072719.1, on the reverse strand, counting down.
TTCTTCCATCCTTCAAACCAAACGCTTGCTAAGCAGGGAGTAATATAGGCCCCCAACACCAGGAAGGCTGAGGACCTGCTGTCGCCATCCCTGGAGTCTGGGTATGGTGCACAGGGATGTGACCGTATACCCGTGGCACTGAGAAAGCCAAGTCCATTGGGCCCCTCCTGCGTGCCCTGATCCCACAAGCTCTTTATAAAAAACTCTCAGAGCCATGGTAGCTTTTTCTCGCACTTGCAATGAACACGGAATCCAGAAGTGAACTAAATCCCAAATCCCAAGGAAACAGGTCTTCTGGAAGGCATTGGATTCCTTCCCTTGCTAGTGCCAATCACTGTTTTTCTTTTCTTTGTAACTTTCAGTTTTTCCCACAGTTTGTCACTCTGGAAAAAATGTGGAAATGGGGCTCTCACATTGAGACAAACTCTCTCGCAACCCCCAGTTGGAGAAAATGAAATCTCCAACCTGGAGCCCCTAAGCCTGAGTCAAACTTTCCACTGAAGCAATATCTCTACTTGCAACTTAAGACACAAAATTAAGTTGTAATATTCCAGCAAATAGCTGCAGCCATTCAGAACGCTACCCATGGCTGGATCACTAACCAATGCAGAGGCAAATTTAATTACCTGCCAGGAACTAAATAAAAGGTTTGCTTCATCTAATACTCCCAGTGTGCAGGACAGCTATGAAAACAAGTCTGAGGCTCAATCGATTTGTTGTTTACAGAGGCCCAAAGAGCCGCTGAGGCACACAAGTGGGCAACTTGAAGCTTTTGGAAGTTGAAATATTCTTTAGTGCATTCACCCACTGCTCCGCCATCCTGAGCCAGACTCAATACCCCTGCCTACCCCCAACGGCTCTTATATCTGTTCCTTAAAAATATTACATAATCTTTCCTTTTAGATGTCAAAAATGGCTGGTAAGGCATGTCCCACTCCTTCAGATTGCCCACAACAGAATGCTCATCACCCCTAGACAGAATCTTGTTTTCTGAGGTCTGCGGCCAGCTCATCAAGACCTCCAGGACACCTTTTACTCCCAGAAGCATCAACAACAAGTGAGTCGCGGAAGAGAGAATATTTTGGCACCAGGAGACTTTGATGAACAAACCTAAGGTCACATTTGTTGCTCTAACCCTCAGTTTCCCCAACTGCAACCTGGAGAGCTGCCCTGCCCACTCACAGGGTCGTAGTGAGCCTAAGTATGATGTTGAGTATAAAAGACCTGGGCCAATGTATGGGCGAGTTCTTAGTGCTGATTAATACGTAACAATGGCATGTCGTCATCGGGGGTTGGAGGGTCAGAGGCCAGGGAAGGGGCAGTTTCTGTCTTCATGCAAGTTGGACCCGGCAGCTGGTGGGCAGCATGCTGAGAAAAGGGACAGGCGGGGCTGCAGTGTGAGCTGGGCAGGAGCTGCCAGCTCACAGCAGAGTGCAAGCTTGGCCTGACGGCCAGGCCTCTCCTCGGGGACTTTGCAGCACAGTCAGCCTACAGACCAGCTTGAGAGAACCTGCTCCAATTTGTTTAAGGGAAGAGTCTGAAGAGATTACAGAAGGAGAAATTGGTTGAAAACAAAGGGCAAAGTCCAAACTGGAGAGAAGAATTTCAATTTTGTTTTAAATTTCAGATTAAATGAGGGTACAGATGATTAGGTAACATCATTTGCGCTTGTCAAGTAGAGTTCAAGTGGAAGCTGGGCCCCTCACCCAGGAAGCGGGCTGTACACCCTCACATTGTGCCCGTTAGGAGAGAGCATGCCAATCCCCTCCTCCTCCCCCAAGAATTTCAATTTTTAAAACTCCCTTCTTCCCTGGGCCTCAAGTCAGCAACATTGGGTCTTACAGCCAGCTGTCCGTCGCTGTGTCACTTGGCAGCAGGAGACCTTGGACACGTTACTTAACTTCTCTGAGCCTCAGTTCTCCTCACCTATAGAACAGATTTTAGAAAAAGTAAGTTCTGTAAGTGAAAATCATTATGTGAACAAGTCCTGCACCTTGATAATTTCTGCCGCTTTTCAGAGCCTGGAGGACTCAGTAATGAATGGGTTCATTTATCTTCGTTCTGTCATCAGGCCAGTTGTTCAAGGAAGAGCAGCTGGGGTCAGTCCCCTCAACTAGCTCCCTGGGCTAAGTAGACACATGTTTCAACCTAAAGGCCCCAGCCTCTCAGCGTGAATGTCTGAGACTTATAAGGGATGGATTAAAGCAAAATCTCCCCATCTGGCCCCAAACCCTGATACCTGGGCACTGCCACCACTCCCAACAGGGCTTCCAGGTCCCCAGGGGCCTCATGCTCTTTCTCCATACTCCATACAGGCAGGGCTTTGCAGGTGCTTGACACAGCTGGCCAGGGCCGTCTAGGACTCAGTCACTTCTGTTGGCCCTTCTGTCATGGTAAGAGTCACAATTCCCTCCCCCTGTCTTCCACAGATCAGCTTACAGTGTACCTTAGGGCCACCAAAGGGGGATCCAATTCCCAAGTCCTAGGAGGGACTGAGCGCAATGTCACTCTCCACCTGGCCAACTAAGGGAGGCCTGGTCCCCCAGCACAGCCAGCATTTAGGTAAGGAAGGAATAGAGGACAGGTTTCAGCGAGCCTCTGTCTTCTTTTTCTAAAAGCAAAGAAAGATGCTTCCTGCTGCATCTTTAACAATCATGTTTTAAATTTCTCTCCATGGTGGTTTTTTCTTAGGCAGTGCTAATAAAATCTCTAACCCACGTGGAGCCTGGCTGCTCATCAACCATTAGCTGCCCTCAGGCTGCACCAGTCTGTTTATATTATAAATAAAGGCTAAAATATGCAGCTTACTCAGTGGGAGCTCCTTGGGGGCTGGCAGGAGTAGAACCAGCCCCTCCCTGCTGCCTGCCCACCCCAGCCGGGGAGGGATGGCCCAACAGAGGCCTTGCCTTAAGTCAGCTCCTATGGACATTAACAAACCACTACAAGGCCCCGTGATCAGTCCCTGGAATCCCGGTTTAATTATTTAGGAGGAAGAGCGTTTTTTTGCTCCCCCCCCAAGCTCTGCAGCCCCCCAGAGCCCCCAGAATCATTGTTTAATGCTTATTACTGCCACGGGCCCCCCCGGGCACAGTGTTTCAGAGACCTCATTTCAATATTTACCACTTAGATCACTTAAGGGCTGTCAGCTTTAATAACATTTTATCAATTGGATACTTATATTATTCACGGCTTCATAAAAATAACAAGACCTGCCTTGGCATTTCAATCATACCCGGGCTAATTTCAGTGACTGCTCAGGGATTTCATTTTTATTAACATTTAGATCTGCTGCGACTGATTCTTTCCTGGATGCATAGTGCATGAGATGGCCACATGGGCAGGAGCGCTCAGCCCTGGGCACGTGGTCAGGGCAGGCCTGGAGCTGACAACCCACAGGACAGGCTGAGACCTCTCCCAGCTGACTGACCTGTTCGGGGTGGGTGGTGGGGCTCAGGGCTCCATTGGTAGAACATTCCTTCCTCTACCCCTTGCCAACCTGACCACCTCCTTCCCTACTCTTGGGCTCTGGGAAGCCTCCAGCCCATCTTTCACCTATAGAATCCATACTCAGCCTTCAGGGTTCACCTCCAAGATCACCTCCACCACAAAGCTGTCCCTCCTCTCCATAAGCCTGTGGCCTGGTTAGGGCTCCACATACGTCTGTGGAATGAACAGCACATCCTGGCCCCACGCCAGAGCTCTGGCCTTTGCTGAAGCGCCCACCATTCTCCCTTCTCCCTGCCACCTGCTAGCAGCTGCAGGGCAGCTCTGGGACTTCTGCCCACTGCTCATCTTGGCAGCAGCCCCCGGAGAGGTTGCCCTTTCAGAGGGAACGCCACCTGGCCACGTGGCTACATCTGCAGCAGCCCTCGGCTCCTGCCACACACTCTCCTCTCTACTGCCCTGGCAGGGCCCTCTGCTGTGCTCTGGCCCTCAGCCATGCTATGGTGGCCTCCTGCCTGGCCTCACCTGGCCCCCTCTGCCCCTCCAGTCATTCTTCTCACAGAGGCCATGGTCCTTATGTTACTCTCCTGCTCAGCCCCTTTGCTGGGTTATTTTTGCTCTCAGAACCACATCGGAAGTAGCACCAGCCCCAGTGTTCTCTGTGCCTCCTCTCTGGCCTCCACACAGCATCCCCTCCCCCTGCTGACAGTTCTCTGGCCTCCCTGGCCTTTCAGACCCTTCACCCACCAAGGGTTCCCTCCACACCTTCGCAACACCAGCCCTCCCCACAATGACCTTCCACTGCTCCTCACATGGCCATGCTAGTCTCTGCAGTAATGTCACCTAAGGGAGACCTTTCCCCGGTTCCTTCTCCAATATCACTTTCTCTTTCCAGCCACGTCATCATCTCGGTCTCCTTTGCTACCTCCATGGAACTGAACAAATTTTATTTTATTTTTTTTTTTTTGAGACAGAGCCTCAAGCTGTCGCCTTGGGTAGAGTGCTGTGGCATCATAGCTCACAGCAATCTTCAACTCCTGGGCTCAAGCGATTCTCCTGCCTCTGCTTCCCAAGAAGCTGGGACTACAAGCACCCGCCACAACACCTGGCTATTTTTTGGTTGCAGCCGTCATTGTTGTTTGGCGGGCCCGGGCTGGATTCGAACCCGCCAGCTCAGGTGTATGTGGCTGGCGCCTTAGCCGCTTGAGCCATAAGCGTGGAGCCCAAACTTATAATTTTTAGACTCCTTCGTTGATTTGTTTTGCTCTGTGAAATGAGAGACTGTCACTGGTGCATATTAGTTGCTCCACAAGAATGGGATGAATGAATGAACATATGATGAACTCACTTACTTCCTTGTTCCTTTTCCCTGACAAGAATTCCCCCATACTCAGCAACCTACCTTCTCACATCATCTTAACTGTAAAGCTAAAGCAAATCAAACTCATGCAAGCCATTCACATCACGGAAAAATGCCCGGACTAGTGCCCACAGTCCAGACTTGCACAGCACAGTGGTCAGGGACTTGGGCTCTGGAGGCAGACTGCTCATTCGCCAGCTGTGCCTCAGTCTACTCATCTGGAATATGGAGTTAGTGACAACTACTTCATAGGGCCACTGTGGGGATTAAAAGAGTTAATGAGTGTAAAGTGCCTGGCAGATAGTAAGCTCTACCAACTACTACCATGTAACTTTAGAGTTGCCTATCACCTCCACACACCCACACTTACAGTTGCTCCCAGAGGCTTGGGTGGCTTGTTGTCAGTCCTCCTTGAGCTCAGGAAGGAGCACTTCCGGAAGCTGTGACTCCCTCACTTCCCTGCGGTTTCTGTGAATTGCCTGGGGATCAAGATGGAGCAGAGGGCAGATGAATCTTTGCTGCTGGCTCACCAGGCCTCCCTTCATGGGGAGGGAGACAGGCTTTCTTGCTAGAAGGTGTTTCTTGTTCTTTCTACCATGCAAAGGTGTACTCCCTGGATCTCCAGAGAAAAAGCCTGTGCTTCATGATACAGGCTTAAGGGAAGTCAAGAACTAACTGCTCTCGGAGAAGGGTTGCCACATCTACACCCTTCATGGAGCAACCAGTGCCCCTGCAGGGAAGGGCAGCCTGTGGCTGGCTTCTCTGGTCAGAGCCTGGCCTGCCGCTCCTCTCCTGGCTGGAGTCCTCTGAACAGAGGCAGATAGTCCACAGCTGTCAGGCTCCATTTGCACCCCATAATTGGCACTGATTTTGTCAGTAAATTGTCTGTTGCTTGAAGCTTCTATTTCTATTACAGAGACTTTAAATGCCTTTCAGACAACCAGGCTGCAAGGTTTCCAATCCCCCTGGAACTGTGTGTGTAGGGGTTTGGGGGGAGTATGTGAAGTAAGACCTGTCCCTTTTGACACCCTGGGTTGCCTGGGTTCTGTCCTCCCAAAGGTTCTAAATTGCAGGAGAAATTGCCCTGACAGAACCTCCCTGCTGACAGACAGTGTCTTTTGTTACAGATGGAGGTGTTGATCCTTCTCTAATCAACAGCTTAATTAGGTCTGCTGAGATGAAAGAGTCATTTTTACTTTGGGAGCTAATATTTATAGACAACCCCCTCCCCAGCCACTGCACCGGAGGTGTTAACAACTTCAGGGCTAAATCAAATAAAAATTATAAAACTCATTTCTTCACTCTACAAAAATCACCGGCAACCTCAGGCAGAACTCTCCAGCCTGTTAGCTGCCCCATGGAGCAGCTTCATTCACGGCCATAGAGCCCAGCACAGACTTTGGCACACCGTGGGCACTCAGGAAGATTTGTTGAATTTTGAAAGGGCTGGGCATCTGTTTGATGGCTTTCTTCTCTAGCAGAAATCACTATGGCAGTGTGGTTAAGAGCTTGGATTGAGAAACAGACAGACTAAGAATTAAATCTTAGCAACCATACCACTTAGCTTGTATGCCCAATGGGCAAGTTAACATCTCTTAGCCTCAGTTGTTTCTAAGGCTGCAAAATGGGACAATAATCACACCCATCTTAGAGAATCGTGACCCTCAAAGTCTGCAGCACAGTCTTTGGCACAGAAGCATCTTTAGCCTAACAGAAGTAGAAGCAGTACAAGTGGATGTGACAAGTAAACCTCAGAGCCTCTAATTCTACAGGAAGATTTCTGAGCAGCTTTCAGGCTATCTTGTTTCATGGACCGCTCAGTTCTGTTAAGAATGTATGTGGCTTCCTCATTTGGGAAATGAAAATCAAAACCACAATGAAATACCATTTCATACCCACTATGCCATCTATAATAAAGAAAACTGGAAAATAACAATGTTGGCGAGGATGTTAAGAAACCGGGACACGGACACATTGCTGGTGGGTATGTTCAATGGTACCGCAGTTCCTCAAAAAGTTAAAACATAGAATTATCATATATCCAGCAATTCTACTCCTAAGTATATGTCTTAGTCTATTTATGCTTCTACAACAAAAATGCTTCAGACTGGGTAATTTATAACCAATAGAAATTTATTGCCCACAGTTCTAGAGGCTGGGAAGTTCAAGATCAAGATGTCAGCAGATTTGGTATTAGATGAGGGTCTGTTTCTCCTAGATACATCCTTCTATGTGCCCTCACATGGTGGAAAGAGAAAAGGGAGTCCCTCATGCCTCTTTTATAAAGACACTAATCCCATTCATGAAGGCAGAGGCCTCATGTCCAATCATCTCCTGAAGGCTCCACCTCTTATTACCAGCATTGCCACAATGTAGATCAGGTCAACATGAATTCTGGAGGAACACAATCATTCAGACCTTAGCAGTATATACTCCAAAGAATCAAAAACAGGGACTCAAACATATACATGTATATCAATGTTCATAGGAGCATTATTCACAATAGTCAAAAAGTGAAAACAACTCAAATGTCTGTTGACCATGAATTGAAAAACAAAATGAAGTATACCCACACACGTGATTATTGTTCAGCCATAAAAAGGAATGAAATTCCAGGCCAGGTGCAGTGGCTTATGCCTGTAATCCTGGCACTTTAGGAGGCCAAGGTGGGTGGATCACCTAAGCTCACGAGTTTGAGACCAGCCTGAAACAGAGTGAGACCTCATCTCTAAAAATAGCTGGGCGTTGTGTCCCAGCTACTTGGGAGGCTGAAGCAAGAGAATTGCTTAAGCCCAGGAGTTTGGGGTTGCTGAGAGGCACTCTACCGAGGGCAACAAAATGAGACTCTGTCTCAAAAAAAAGGAACGAAATTCTAATACATGCTGTACCTTGAATGAACCTTAAAAACATGCTAAGTAAAAGAAGCCAGCCACATACTGTATGATTTAATTTCTATGAAATGTCCAGAAAAAAGACACAGACACAGAAAGTAGATCAGTGGCAACCCACTCCCTCCACAGCTGGGGAGGGTGCATATAGGGAGATACTGTTAATGGGTTTGGTGTTTCTACTGGGGTGATGGAAATGTTCTGGAATTATACAGAACATCAGAATTACATTTGCACATCATAGTGAATATACTAAAAACGACAGAATTGCATACTTTAACTAGTGAATTTTATCTTACGTGAATTGCATCTCAATGGTTGATACCCAGCACCCACTCGAAGGCACTCAGGGGGCACCCTCTGCATCCGGCCTCCTTTGTCAACTTGCTGTCTAGGACCAGAACCAACAACTGTTGTCTAGGTAAAGCCCATATAGTATAGGGCTTTTCAACGCTTCACCATTTGCAGGTCACCTTCCCATTTGATCCTTACAAGAGCCGCGAAGGCAGGTATCATTATTGTATAGATGTGAAAACTGCAATTCAGAAATATGAAGCAACTTGGGGAAGATTACCCAGATAACAAGTGGAAGGAAGAGTTGGAACTAAAACTCAAGGCTTCAAACTCCAGCGCCATTTTCCTGACTGATGACACACAATTTCAAATCATCACAACAGTGAGCCATTTCTAACTATCTTGACTTACCTCTTACTTCAACCCTCAGCGGAAAGCCACATGTGCAGTGTTCTCGACCCTATGAGCTCCAGGGCTCCAGAGTACAGGACCTGTGAGTCTGAGACACAGAGCTTCCCACCCAGGGCCTGCAAAACAGATCACCAGTGAGTGCCCATTTCACCAGGCAAGGAGGTTACCTGCAGCACAAGTCACTATCCAGTTTTCAGATGCTCCCTTGAAAGTCCCACTGATTTTTTACATTGACCTCAAACAACCAGGCAGCAGCAAGGAAGTTCTTGTTTTTACTTGTTTCTGTCTCCTTTCTGACCCATGTAAGTCCTACTCCATTTGGAAGAAGACTTCTCAGGAAGTTCAGAGGCTTTGTTTTTGTTTTTGTTTTTTTAGTTCAGAGGCTTTTATGTATCAAGATGAATCAGGTGTTGGGGGCATCCAACTGAATTGAGAAAATTAGGCCGGATGTAAAGAAGCTAAAGAGTGAGGGGAGTTTCCCCCCCCCACAGATGTTAAGATGAGCAGGTATTGAGGATACCTTGAAATATTGAAGAGATGTCATGTAGAAGAATGAGCAAACATGATTCTGAAAGGCCCTCAGAAGAGGGACTGGCTCAGAAGTCTATGAATGGGGATCAGAGGAAGACAAGTTTTGACTTTATCTAAGGAAGTAGTGTCTAAAAGCTACATATTTCTAAAGATAGAGATGGTTATCCCAATAGATAGTGGCAATGTGTCACTGTAGGTGTTTAAAGGCTACACAACAGTTTGGCAAGGATGTTATTTCAGAGGCTGGCCTTCACTTGGAGATGTCAGTGACTTTAAGGTAACTTTTAGCCTTAAGAAAAAATGATTTTCAGTGACTACAGAAAAAAAGTGAGAAGGCCACCATCTTTGCATTTCTCAAATCTGACCAGTTCTGAGGGGGTCAGCTTCTATTCTGATAAAGTACTAGGGGTCAATGAAGAAGCAAACGTTGGGATTTTAGGACCTTTCCCTAGTACTTTCTAGTTCAAGTTTAGTATACACTTCTACGTGTATCCTCCACTTGTTCCGTTCCTCACACGGTGACACCAACGTGGCTGGTTATTAAAGCCTTTCTTGGCCCACCGGAACTACATCTGACACTGATGAGCAGGTGTTTTTCTTTTTAATGATTTCTCCACATGGATCACTTATATCTCAGAGATTTAGACAAACTCTCACATTAGTTTCCTGCTCAAGAAGTTCCAATGGCTTCCTGCTGCCTGCCGGAGCGGGCCTGGTGTCCAGGGCTTTTTAAATCTGGTTCCACCTACTCTTGTAAGTCTCATTTCTGCACTCATTTCTCCTGGGCTCCTCCTGCTCCCTCCACACACGCTGCAGATTCTCCACTTTATTCCTTGATTCTCTTCTCCCCCTCTTTCTTCTCACTCTCCATCCCAACATTCTGGAATGGGAAGCACTCCTCTCTCCTCTCAGCTTCTTTGTATCTGGCCTTTTCTTTTTGGTCCAGCTCGTTGAATGGCCCTAACACCTGATTCATCAGCATCAAGATTCTGAGATGGCTTCCAGAAAGGAGCATCATAATTGATTACCAAAGTTACTGCAGGCTTAGGAGGGAAGAAAGGTGGCATGAATATTAAGTATTTCTAGACTCGCAACAAGGTTTGTCACTGGAATCAAGGCCAGGGGCAGAATACAAAGAGCATCTGATGGTGGTGCTTGAAGCTGTTGAGTCCTCTGGACCAGAGCAGCATCAGTCCCTCCTCCCAACGAGGGATAAGACTGGCAGGGCAGACCACAACATGGTGAGCCTGTAGGGGTATGAGGCTGGCAGGACTCAGCAGCCACAGTCTTCAGGCCAAAGTGAGCCTTTGGTCTTTTATAACTTCCCCAAATTGTGCTGATATTTGACTTTGCTCAGTTCAGTTGCTAAAGTTACACAATCAGGAAACACTCGCAGAAGCAAATTGTACAGAGAAAAAGTAAGACAAGAATTCCAACTGTTTCAGGTCAACACCCCCAGTCCTACCCCCAAAAAACCAGGGAGACAAAGAAGGGAGATGAAATGAAGTCGGAAATGGTAATAGGGAGATTGACTTCTACAACTGGCAGAATCTTTGCCACGTCTTCATGTATATTTAAAAATCTTATGTCACTACTTGGAAGATTATCCTGCCTGGGAAACCTGTAATAGAAACTGGCTGTGCTTTCTCTGAATAACTTTATTGTAAAAACCCCACATTCTTAACCGAGGCACGGGGAAGTTGGAGGCGGCCACCAGGAAGGACCACGGCACCCAAGAGGGCGCAGAATCCCAGGACGTTTGGAGCCCGTCAAGATATCTGAGTAGGATTTTATGCAGATCTAATCATCCCCACAATCAAATCACAATTATTTAACCCATTATCGCTGGTCCAAGAGTAATGCCAGGCCTATTATCCTTACCAGCTCCTCACCCTGTCAAGATGAGGAAAAACTACGAGTGTTTACTTTTATTATTATGCATCCTGTTATGAACCCCGCTGTTGCTAAGTGCACGCAGCACCTTTAACTAAAGAAACTAATTGCAAGCCACTTTCAATATCTCTTGTTTTTTAATTTAATGTCCTTGGAGAGATATAATTGGGCTGGAGGGAAGAATTTTCACTGAAGTCATGAATTTGCTATATAAATACAAACAAGAAAGAAAGCTAATACAGTAAGGGAATATGGGATTAATTTTGAAATTGTCTGATTAGTGGATTGCTGCCCATCAATAATTGCCTTATATTTTCCCAAGGCCCTCTCTTTATTGGAGTCTGGCACCGCATCTGCCCACAGTCTGTCAATCAGCCTGCGCAGCTGGGAGGGTCTGGAGAGACCACAATTGGAAGCCTGCTGGGGTGCCTCGTTAGACAAAGCAATATATCCCAGACGTGAAAACACCCGTCTCGGGCTTGGCTGCTGCGAGGGTCTTTACGCTCAATCCTCCTGCCCTGGCGCGGAGGGCCCCTTTGTGACAAGGTTTGATTTTTAAAAAGGAAAAGAAAAAGTCGCGACTGCCTATTTATATGTATTTTACAGGCCTGAGGTCTGCTGGAGTTTGAGGTCAGAATCACCTTCCCCTCACAGAGGTGAAGTTGCCTAGTTAGGAAGACCTTTGCAACAGCTGGAATTTTTGAAGCAACATCAGCATCAAGGGCTACACCTAAACATGCTTCAAACATTTAAAAATTAAGAAATATGATCGGAAGGGTTACGAGCGAGTGCACAGATGGTGGGTTCCTAACTTAATCAATGCCTGAGATCCGGAATGTTCCTCAAGCTTAGAGAGCATTTCTCACCTATCCTCCCCAGGCCTGCCACTCCCAAGTCCTTAAAGACTTGATCACAGAGAGGAGAGGAGGGTCTGTTGACTGAATTCGCCATAACCATCTTTTCAAACCACACATGCACACACACACATACACACAAACAAGTCGCAGCCCTGCTGATGATATGTTTATGTCATGTCCTTTTCCAGAAATATTTATGTCTCTCTATCTTGCCAGTAATCAGCCAAAATATACAAAAATGGATTTGCATGTAAAGATGCTTCATTTGGAAGACAAAATACAATGATAATAGAACAAAGATAGCTCAGAGCATGCTCTTCTTATTGTTTTTTCTTATCATCTTCTGTTCTCCTTTTCTGTTTGGTAACTCTGAGGGTTTAAGTTGAGATTTTGTTCTTGTGAGGTGGGAAATAAAATGATCCGGAGTTAAGGTTCCTATGGCCCTAGAATGGGTTTATTAACATCTCTTGAAAGGAATTTCCTTCCCTTGGCACAGCCATGCAGATCTAAAGCACCGAGCTTGACAGACTCAGGTCTACGTGTTAGGAAAACTCAGTTGATACACTGAGCGCCCACATCCATACTCACACTAAGAAACATTAGAGGCCAGGTACGGGGGCTCACGCCTGTAATCCCAGCACTCTGGGAGGCTGAGGTGGGTGGATAGCTTGAGCTCATAAGTTCAAGACCAGCCTGAGCAAGAGCGAGACTCCGTCTCTAAAAAATTGCAGGGAGTTGTGGTGGGCACCTGTAGTCCCAGCTACTCAGGAGGCTGAGGCAAGAAGATCACTTGAGCCCAAGAGTTTGAGGTTGCTGTGAGCTATGATGCCATAGCACTCTATAGCAGGGGCAAGAAAGTGAAACTCTGTGTCTAAAAACAAAGAAAGAAAGAAAGGAACATTAAAAACCCATCCACCCCCCTCCCGTGAGCTTTCCCTTTGTCCATTTGCATCTCAGCCTTGGATTCTGTTGCACGGCCCTCACTGTATATCGTCCACTCTGGATGACTGACAAGGGCAGGGGCCCTGGGGTGCTGCACTCGCACTGCCAACATCACCATCAGCAGGCCTGGGGCCAACCTAAAAATGCATATCTCCTGTTAGGTGGGAAGACAGATACTTATATCCCAGAGTTGTGAAAACTGAGGGATAAAAAGGGAGGTGGAAACACATTTTAAGCTCTAGTCTAGAAAATTCTGTCAAAGGAAAGAAATATTTTGTTATTAGTAATACTAGCAAACTTTTTAATGACTTCATGTTACTGGTACCAATGCACCCGCCTTGGCCGCTTGCTTTGCTTTGGGTGACACTGCTGCCAGCACAGGGCACAGGTACCCAGAGCTTGTGTGCACAGCTCTAACCTACCCAGGTGCTGGGCTCCCTGCCTCAATTTCTCATTTCTAATCTGTTGTCCCCCAAGGCTCCTCAGACATTGGGTCACTTCTCGCTTGAAGGAAATCACAATTTCTTTGTCTTATGAGTTCAAACCCCAGAAGGGCAGGCAAAATCCTTCTCTCCAGCCCCGAAACTGGCTTTTAGAGCCTCCATGGTGTATGCCTGCTACTGCCCCAAATGTCCCTAGGCTGATCTCATCACCCCCAGTTGGGCCACATCTCCCACATGTTCACCTTCTTCTCGGGGCTGCATGTGTCACGTCCCTCTCTGCTGGCCCAACCCTGACCTCGCGGCTCCCACCCGTAGCTCCCTCCGCTCTCCCCAACCCTGACCTCGCGGCTCCCACCCATAGCTCCCTCCGCTCTCCCCAACCCTGACCTCGCGGCTCCCACCCATAGCTCCCTCCGCTCTCCCCAACCCTGACCTCGCGGCTCCCACCCATAGCTCCCTCCGCTCTCCCCAACCCTGACCTCGCG
>CAUYPK010072718.1:0-14091 GCA_963574355.1 Loris lydekkerianus | reverse complement strand
TATTCTTCTTAGCAAAGTATCTCAGGAATGGAAGAAAAAGTATCCAATGTACTCAGCCCTACTATGAAGCTAAATTATAGCTTTCATATGAAGGCTATAACCCAACTATAGCACAAGACTATGGGGAAAGGGCCAAGGAAGAGGAAGGGAGGGGGGAGGTTCTGGTGGAGGGAGGGTTATGGGTGAGGCCACATCTATGGTGCATCTTAGAATGGGTACAGGCAATTGCACTAATGTACACAGCTATGATTTAACAATAAAAAAAAAAAATAAAATAAATAAACAAAGGGAAAAAAATTGTATTATCTATGTGTGGAATTTAAAATATTATTCTTCATATATCTAACAGTTGAGCCCATAAGCTTAAAAATCTTATGTTACTGTATATACTCGAGTATAAGCCGAGTTTTTTCGGCACAAAATTTGTGCCGAAAAACCCGAACTCGGTACAAATTTTGTGCCAGAAAAACTTGGCTTGTACTCGAGTATATACGGTATTTGTATTTCATAAAGACTAGAGCCTCAACATAAAAAAAAAAAAAAAAGTTAATTTCTGAATATTGTATGACATAAGGATTAGTCTAATTTTGATTGCATTACAAAATGGAATTGTTATGTTTTCAGATTATTCATTATAGGTTAAGTACAACTGACTTTCCACATTGCCTTTATATGCTGCCACATTGGTAAGTAGTTGCTTGGTAGTTCTAATAATTTTTTAGTGAATTTATTAAGATTATGTACATATAAGATCATGTCATCTATGAAACAGAGAAATTTTCATTCTTTCTTTTCAGTCTTAATGCTCTTTATATTTCTTCCTAATTGTTCTGATAAGAGAAGACATCCTGTCTTGTTTCTAATCTTAGAGAAAACACGTTTAGCCTTTTACCATTAAATATGATGTTAACTGTGGGTTTTTTTGTATATGTCCCTTCTCTTCCTAGTTTTGTTGGCTGTTTTTAACGATGAAAACATGTTGGACTTTGTCAAATGCTTTTTTAATGTATGTATTAGGAAAACTAAATACAAAAATAAAGAATGACAATAATGGAGTATAAGACATTGAATAGAATAAAAATCCATGAACACATACTAATACAATAAATGTGGTTGTTACCCTGTATTCTATTAATATGGTAATTATATGGATTTTTAGATGCTAAATCAACCTTGTCTTCTTCAGGTAAATCACATTTGGTTACGGAATATAATTCTTTTTTAAAATCTGTGCTATTTTTGGTTGGCTAATATTTTGTTTAGGATTTTTACATTTACATTTGTAATATCAGAAATGTGCTCAGTGAATGATGAGTCCACATCAAAACAATGTAGGAGTGAGTTTGAAGGGGCTCTAAAACTGGCCAAATCTGGGACAATTTAAGTGTCAGAATAAATAATGATAATAATAGAATGTAACCTGTTGAAAAAATAAAAATCTATGACTCTATATTGATATAAAGAAAACAAAATAGTAAGCAAGGGAAGGAAAGATTTTATTTAATGAAGGCACTGTAGAAGGAATGATGGATGTTAGAAAATAACCATTTTGCAAACATTATAGTCATTAATTATAATTAATTCAGGCAGGAGGCATCAGTGGATGCTATTATGTCTTAGCTGTGTCCCCCAAAAGTGCATGTGTTGAAAATTCAATCCCCAATACAACTCTGTTATTAATAGAAGATGGAGCTTAATAGGAGATAACTGGGTCATGAGGTAATGTCCTCATTGAGGGATCAGATTGGTTATAAGGAGAATGGGTTGTCATAAAGGGAGTGCAACCCCTACTGCCTCAGTCTTGTACAGTCACTTCTGCCTTCAGCCTTTCCCCATGGCATAACCTCCACCAGATGCTGGTCATGCTCTTGGACTTCCCAGCCTCCAGAGCCCAATAAGCTTCTATTATTTATAAATGACCCAGGCTATGGTACTCTATGAACAGCAATAGAAAATGGACTTAGACAGATGCTAAATGAAAGGCAGATGGGGAATAAGATATGTACATAGTCTTAAACTACCACAAATTACTTATTAATTACAAAGAGAAAAATAGTAACTTTACAGTAGAGAAACCTGGCAGGTATCAACAATACCATTACCAACAATAGGATAAACTCACATTACATGCCTCTTCTCTGGTACATCTTTACTGTACCAAATCAACAATCTGAATCTAACCAGACAAACCCAAATTGATGGGCATTTTTCAGAATAACTTCCCTGCACTCTTCAAACATGTCAAGAGCACAAATGACAAAGAAAAGCTTAGTAGCCATTCCATATTAAAATAAATTAAAGAAACATGAAAGCTAAATATATGATCTTGGGCTAGATAGTGAACCAGATATAAATAAATATAAAAGACATTGAGACAACTCATGAAATTTGAATATAGGCTATGGAGATAATAGTACGTAGTATGGCATCAATATTAAAATTCCTAATTTTTATCACCGTATTGTGGTTACAATAAGAGAATGCAAAGGATAAAGGAGTGCAATGCCTACAACTCTCTTTCAACCAGCTCAAGAAAAATATATCTATACATGTACATACACACAAACAGAGGGAGACAGAGAGAAAGCTGCAGCATAATTGATTTTTAAAAAACATGGCAAAAATGTAAACAATTAATGATTCTGGGATAATACTGCTTATACTATTTTTGTAATCTTCTATGAGTTTAGATCATATTAAAATTTTAAAAAAATTTAAGCCATGTATGTTAACTCCAACTCCAACAACAACAACAACAACAACAACAACAACAACAACAACAACAAAAATACCACCCTAGATTTTATGAAGAGTATAGCAGGAAATTTAGTTTCAGAAAGTGTCAACTTACTAAAGCAACAGAAAGTTACCTTTTTGGGGGTATGGGGGGGGGGGGGAACACCAAACAATCTTGTGTAGCAAAGTGAATTTAAAAAAATTAAAAATAAAAACCCAAAAAGCTAACAATGCCTCCAACATATTCATTTCAGAAAGCTGTTTATTCTGAAGAGTAAACACAGAAAGTTCAATTTCCTGAAGATGTAATCTAGCATTATCCACACCAGGTGCAATATTCAATCTTATCCAAATAAATCAGTCCAAACTTATGCCTTTAGGAGGAAGAAAGGTCAAAATCTGAACAAATTTTCCATCTAAAACAGCAGGAAAGAATGTGAGAAGCACTCTGTACAAATACGGCAAATGTAAGTTTCTGCACAGTCGGTATTAATCAGGTGACTTTGACTTTAAACAAAAGCTACTTGAGATTAAGCCAAATTGATAAGTTATTATATACATGACATGCACACAAAATCACAATATTTTTTTTTTATATAACTTAAAATGAAAAACCTGAAATAAATTCTTTGTTACAATGAAAGGTCAGAAGTGATAAAATTCAGAATTCTGATATAATCATAATTCCTACATGTTAGGAAGCCATGAATGACTTTTTGTACTTCATTTTTCTTTCTCTTCCCTGTTCCTCTACTCTCCTCTTCATTTCTTCTTCTCTTAACCACCTGTTTGTGCAGGTTAACCATAAATAGTATTTAGTTTTGTCAGTGGCACTCAGAACTGTACAAACCATGTGCGAAAAGTGGCACATTTATTCCCTACAGTGCATTTAAATGAAGCAACAGGTCTTCCAAAACATCTCGCTGAAAAACAATTCCTGCTGGGAAAAGAGTCTCTGGGCTATCCCCCATTGAGATGCTATGCACTTTGGAGAACAACACTATACTGATCCCTGACCACTGTGGGAAAGTTCATTTTGGTTTATAATTATTTCACTAAAACCTGCATTGTCCTTGCATTGTCAATGCAAAAGATAAATAGTTTAAGAAACTAAGAGACAGAATTATAAATCACCCAAACCCCCTAAAATTTAAATTTCAGTTTTAACAAATCTTATCAAAAATACATTCTTGTTTTAGTTCTTCCCTCCCTTAGTAACAGAAATATTTTCAATTTTCCCTGCTTCTTCTACTTCTGTTCTGTGGTAGAATAAATCCATGAATCCATTTTTGTTTCAAAAAAAAGGATAATGAAATTCAAGAAATCTGATTCAAAGAAAAACAAAATGATGAAATAGTAGGCAATGTTAACACTTATATTACATTCTTTACGTCTCAACTGGAATATTAAAGTGATGAATAAGAGGAAAAAACAAAGCTAGGCACTGTGCAAATTATATTTTACATATTATTTTACTTTATATGAGGTAAATATTATGATTCTTTGAGCTAAGAAATCTAAGGCTTGGAGAACCGAGGTAATTTACTTGAGATTATGCAATTAGGATATGGCTTTAAATTCAGGTTTCCTTGTAAACTAAGTTTCACTTATATGTCTCTCTACTGTCTCCCCGGAATTTTTTTACTAATAAGAATATCTTGATGTTGCAAATAAGTCAGGAGGAAAATAAATTTCAGAAATAAGTAAAAATTTCTGAAATACATTATAAAGATATAATATATACTGTACTTTCAGATACTCTGCTAAATAAATCTATACTTAATTTGACAATTCAACCAATTTCATAAATTAAATATAAATTATAAATTAATCCTTTTTCTTGAGAAAGAATGTTTAGACTTGAGTTAACTTTAGAAATCACTAATAAGCTAATCATTAAAAGAAAAAGATGGGGGTGATAACAGTACAACATTTTATCCTTTGATATCTGCAATATTTCCGTTGGTGAAAGATAGGCTTTCTCATAATGATGCACTCAAATATTCTATCCATTCATTCTCTGTCCAGTCAGTTCTTATGTGGCTCAGACTTCTTGTTACCAGCTGTCAAAAGGATATAGTAAAATTTCCTAGAAGGTTCATCCTAGTAATCTGGTTGCTAGCCAGATACAGTAGCACATACGTAAACTCAGCGGGAAAAATTTTTCAGAGCATTATAAACAGAGACCTTAGGGGAAACCAGTGAGCCAATGAACAAGACAGCTGAATATTGTTAAGAAAGCTCTTCCCTAGCCCAGAAAGCTCAGATCAAATTCCCAGCAGTGCCCATCAATTTCACACTTCATCATCTAGAACAGGTTGCTGTTAATAAGCCATGGCCAACTGAGGTGGTAAGGATGTCACCTTTGAAGCACCCCTAGATCTATCTATCATGGGAAATGGAAGAAACACATTTTGTGTTGCTCTTGTTAGGCAAGGTTGATTATTCATCATTATTAATGTGTATGTGTTGTCAAGGAACAACATGGAACATGTAATTAGATTTAACATCTGCATAGCAGTACTTGTAACTACACAATACTTTTTACCCTCTGAAGGGGAAAATAAGTATAAAAAGGAAGGTCAGATTTAAAATCTGAGTATTACATATTTATCTATATAAAAAGTACTACTGATTTAAAATTAGCTATAACCTAACAGAAAATACCCTCTCTTGAATGTCTGAAAAACTAATCAATACTAAGAGAACATTAACAGGCGATGCCTAGATTCTCTTCCTGTCAATGGCTTTAGGTTTTGGTGGCAAAATTTGGCAAAAGTAAATCTCTCAAACCAGTTATTTATTTACTTCAAACTCTTTGTTTATATCTATCAAAAATATTCTATCCATAATGCCCTATTTCATATTAATACCCCATTTCATCCTTTACCATAAATACTAAATTTCCTACTAAATTGTTTCATCTTATATTTACCTTTATTTAACAAAAAATGTACTTGACAAACTGTAATTTCACAAAGAACACTGCAGAGAAAGTGTTATTTAATATTTTACTGATTGTTTAAAAAATGAAAACACAAAATCAAATAAAATAATTGAGAAATGTAAGTTTGTAAACATTCTAAAGGATTATAAAAGCATTTCTTTTTCAAATTTCCAAAATTTATCTTTTAAAACTTTCATTGTCTCCTTAACATAAGAAAATATAATTTCTATACTATTCCTGCTTAAAGTTCACTCCCTGAATCTAATCATTATTAAATAGCAGACAGTCAAATTGAAGGATATCCTTTTTTTTTTTTTAATTAGACAGTATCACTCTGTTGCCCTGGGTACAGTGCTGTGGCATAATAACTCATAGTAACTTCAAACTCTTCGGCTTAAATGATCCTCTTGGCTTAGCTTTCAGAGCAGCTGGGACTATAGGCACTTGTCACAATGTTCGGCTATGAGGAATATTCTACCAAATGGTGAGTCTGTGTTCTTCAAGAATGTCAAGATCAAAAAAGACAAAGGGGGCAGAGCAAGATGGTGGACTACAGACATCTCCTTACCAACTACTCCTGGTGAGACAGAGGAAAGTAGACTTCAGCCACCGCTGGCTAGGGGAATCTACCTATAAACATCACTCCAGATGGCTGTCGATGGCTTTAGGTTTTGGTGGCAGTTGAGACATAAGATGACTAGAACTCCACCACACAATCGATTCTCGCAGTCAATGTAAATGGACTGAATTCACCACTGGAGAGGCATGAGCTGGCTGACTGGATAAAAAAGCACAAGCCATTCGTATGCTGTCTCTAGGAGACACACCTAGCCTTGAAGGACAAATCAAGACTCAGAGTTAAGGGATGGAAAACAGTATTCCCAGAAAATGGAAATCAGAAGAAAGGAGGAGGGGTTATGATCTTATTTTCAGATACAAGTGGATTTAAAGTAACTAAAGTTAAGAAGACAAAGATGGTCACTTCATACTGGTTAAGGGGACAATACAACAAGAGGACATTTCAATTCTAAAATTTTATGCGAACACTTAAACAATCCCATATTTATAAAACTATGTTGATTGGTCTAAGCAATATGATATCCTATAACACCATAATAGCTAGGAACTTTAACACCCCTCTCACAGAACTGGAGAGATCACCTAAATAGAAACTAAACAAAGATACAAGGGATTTAAATACAACCCTAGAACAAATGTGATTAATAGACATAAAAGAACATACCACCCCAAAGCAAAGAAATACACATTCTTCTCATCAGTCCTTGTAAAATAGTCCAAAACAGATCATATCCAATGTCACAAATCAAACCTCAACAAAATTAAAAGAATTGAAATTATACCTTGTATCTTCTCAGACCACAGGCCATAAAAGTGGAGCTCAACTCTAACAAAAATTTTCATACCCACACATAGGCATGGAAATTGAACAACTTTATGGTGAATGACAGTTAGGTTAAGGAAGAGATAAAGGATGAAATTATTAAATTCCTCAAACATAACAACAATGAAGCTACAGGTTATCAAAACTCATGGAATACTGTAAAACCAGTCCTAAGAGGGAAATTTATTGCATTAGATGTCTACATCTGAAAAACAGAAAGAGAATATATCAACAATCTAATGAATCATCGTAAGGAAATGGAAATAAAGCAATTGAAGCCCAAATTCAGAATAAAAGAAATAACCAAAATTAAATCAGAAATAAATAAAATTGAAATGAAAAGAATCATTCAGAAAATCAATGAAACAAACAGTTGGTTCTTTGAAAAGTTAAATAAAATTGATAAATCTTTGGCCAGATCAACTAGAAACAGAAAAGTAAAATCTTTAACAACCTCAATCAAAAATGAAATGGGGGAAATAGCAAATGATACTACAGAGAATCAAGAGACTATTTCTGAGTACTACAAGAATCTCTATGTCCAGAAATTTGACAATGTGGAAGAAATGGACCAATACCTGGAATCACACCATTTCCTAGACTTAAGCAGGAAGAAATAGATCTCTTGAACAGACCAATATTAATCTCTGAGATTGAAGAAACAATAAAAAAGCTTCCAACCAAAAAAAGTCCTGGACCAGATGGCTTCCCACCAGAATTCTATCAAAACTTCAAAGATGAGCTGGTATCTATAATGCAGAACCTATTCCAAAACATTGAGAATGAAGGAAATTTCTCCAATACATTCTATAAAGCAAACATCACCCTGATATGAAAACAAGGAAAGGACTCAACTAAAAAGGAGAACTAGAGACCAATTTCACTAATGAATATCAATGCAAAAATACTCAATAAAATCTTAGCTAATAGATTACAGCTACTCATTAAAGAATTATACATCATGAGCAAGTAGACTTCAACCCAGGATGCAAGGTTGATTTAGCATATGCAAATCCATAAATGTAATTCAATAGAATGCATATCAATAGAAGGAAAAACAAAAACAGTATGATCCTCTCAATAGCTACAGAAAAAGCATTTGATAAAATTCAGCATCCTTTTCTAACAAAAACATGAATATAAGCACAGATGGCACATTTCTTAAACTGATTGAAGCCATCTGCAACAAACCCACAGCTAATATACTAAATAGAGTAAAACTGAAAGCTTTTCCACTTAGGAGAACAACCAGACAAGGATGTCCTCTATCATTACTACCTGTCAAGACAGTACTGTAAGTTCTAGCCAATGAAATCAGGTAAGAGAAGCATATAAAGGGCATCCAAGTTGGGGTAGAGGAAGGAGGCCAAACTCTCACTTTTTGCTGATGATATGATCTTAGAAAACCTCAGAGACTCAACCACAAGAATCCTGGAAGTGATCAAGAAATACAGTAACATGTCAGGGTATAAAATCAACCCACAAATCAGGAGCCTTTGTATATGCCATTAACAGCCAAGTTGAAAAGCTGCTTAAATACAGAATTCCCTTCACAGTAGCTTCAAAGAAAATTAAATACCTAGGAATATATCTAACAAAAGAGGCGAAGGACCTCTACGAAGAGAATTATGAAAGACTGAAAGTGGACCTGCACCTTTCGTCACTTACAAAAATTCACTTAAGATGGATAAAAGATTAAAATATAAGACATGAAATGATAAAAATCCTTGAAGTGTGGTAAAACTCTTGAGGATATTGGTCTGAGGAAAGATTTTATGAAGATGAATTTAGCAGCAATTGCAACAGCAAAAAAAATAAACAAAGGGGACTTAAGCTTAAAAGCTTCTGCACAACTAAGGACACAACAATTAAAGCAAATAGGCAACCTTCAGAATTGGAAAAGATATTTGCATGTTACAAATTTGACAAAGGCTTGGTAACTATGATCTATAGAGAACTAAAATTAATTAACAAAAAAAAGAGCAAATAATCCCATCTATCACTGGGCAAGTGATATGAGGAAGATTGAGAAATGGCTAACAAATATATGAAAAAAAAATGTTCATCCTTTCTAGTCATCAGAGCAATGTAAATCAAAACCACCATGAGACATCACTTAACCTGGGTGAGAATAGTGTACATCACAAAGTCCCAGAGTTGCAGATGCTGGCGTGGATGTGGAGAGAGAGGGTCACTTTTACACTGTTGGTAGGACTGCAAACTAACACAGCCTCTTTGGAAAGAAGTATGGAGAATCCTGAAAGATCAAATTAGACATTCCATTTGATTCTGTGAACCCTTACTAGGCATTTTTCCAGAAGAGAAAAAATCATTTAATCATAAAGGCATTTGCGCTAGATTGTTTATTGCAGCTCAATTAACAATTGCCAAGATGTGGAAACAACCTAAATGCCAATTCAGGAGTAGATTAACAACTGTGGTATAAGTATACCATGGAGTACTATTCAGCCATAAGAAAAGATGGTAACTTTATACCCTTTATATTAACCTGGATGGAGTTAAAACATATTCTTCTCAGTAAAGTATCACAAGAATGGAAAAGCAAATATCCAATGTACTCAATTTTATCATGAAGCCAGTAGATGATCTAACACATGCCCACATAGGGGAATAACTTAATTCTATTCAAGACGGTGGGAAGAGAAAATGGGGGAAGGAGTAGATGAGGGGTGACTTGTATGCTCCCACTTAAAGGGGACAAGGTGTATGACACACCTTTTGGGTGGGAGACACAACTACAAGAGGGATTGTACCTAACAAATTCAAATACTGTGACCTAGTTATTTATATCCTGGTCACAGTATTTGAATTTGTTTGGTACAATTCAGTATACCTGAATTGTATATTGAATAGTACCTAACAAATTAGGTACCTAATTTGGGACCTAACAATTTGTACTGAATTTGTTAGGTACAATTCAGTATATTAAAAAAAAAAAAAAAATGATAAGGACCAAGGCAGTGCTCCAGATTAAAGGAAAGCCAGATAGAAGCGACAGCTAAATGCAATACATAATATGAGATTTTTTGGTCTGTAAAGGGGTATTATTGGGACAAACTGAAATACTAAATGGGGCTTGTTGATTAAATGATACTAATATTCTATCATAGATGATAATAATATTCTATCAATGTTAATTTCCTAATTTTAAAAATTGTTTTTGGTTATTTAAGAAAATGTCCTTATTTTTTCTTGTTTGAGGAAGCATACTCTTAAGTACTCAGGAATAAATGAGGGACATCAGGTCTGCAACTATCTCAAACATTTCAGAGGAAGAATGAGTGTGTGTGAGACATAAAGAAGGAAAGAAAACATGGTGAATGTTAACATTGAAGAATCTGGTTAAAGGGTATATTATAATAGAATTCTTTGTACTATTCTTGCAACTTTTCTAAACTCTGGAAAGTACATTAAAATCAGAAGTTTAAAGAGAATATGATAAAAGAATTATATTGTTATAGAATATACCATAATTCAAACCATGTTTAATCAAAGTGACTTTGAACTTCATAAAATACGTACTCTGTAATCATTTTCACGTATCAAGCAATTGCAGCTGTTGTAAACCATTGTTGCCACTTAAGAGAGTTTTCTCTCAAATTTAGCAATATCAGTGGGGAACAATGGCATGATAATCCGTAACAGCTGACGATTTGAAAGCCATTTGCAAAGTATTGCCTCACTAATTCAAACAAGTGGGAAGAATTTAGCTAAAATAGACAATATTTTAAAATAAATGCCTTATTGTTACTTTCAAATATTTCAAACAAAAATATTAAGAAAATGTTGCCATAAAGAGATCCTTCAAGCTAATGTGAAAGCATATATGTGTGTAGGCGTGTATGTGCAGACATGTATTATATACATACAAGCTTTTGTTGTTCTTTAACATGTAGTCTGCATGTGTGTTTTTAAAACAGCTAACATTTACTGTGTTCTTACTATGTTAATACTTTAGATACATTTATTATACTAAACAATCCATGGAGTAGATTATATTACTAATGTAAAGCTTAGCTAGCATTTCTCTCTGAAAATGTGTGCTATTGCCTTTAAAATGCCCTCCCCCTTTTTATTTTTCCTAATTTATACCTGTCAAAATCAGGTATCTCAAAATCATATCTCAGATGTGAAATGTAAATGCCAACTGCAAACAAATCTCCCCACACAACCAGAATTAATATTCCCTCTTCTGAGTTTCTATAAGCCTTTATTTAACAATATTCATTAAAATCTTTGTAAACATATGTACTAAACACTTACATCCAAGACATTGAGTCATTTGCAAGATGTCACGCAGCAGACAGGACTATTAATATAATTTTAATTATATAATAAAACAATAACATTATTAAGAATGTCTTTAGTTTACTGAATACTTACTGATATGTCAAGCAGGGTACTAAGTACTTTACAAACAGTATCTTGTTTACCCCTTACTGCTACCATATAAAGAGGTCATTATTAACATAACTATTTTGCAGATGAGGAAACTAAAGTTTAGAGATAACTTGTCTAAGTAGGCATAACTGATACATGACCAGAATCCAGTCTTAATTTTAAAGCTTATGTTTTTAAACTACTTCCTGCCTTCAAAGCAGGACTAATGGAAGAGAAAATAAGTACCTATATACTTGAGAAAACACACACCTAAATAAATTACAGTACAAAGTTAGAAAGTAATGCTCCACAAAAAAGAGAAGGAAGAGGTTGAGAAAAGCGTACTGAGTAACATCTAAGCTACAAATTGAATAGATAGATATGTGACAAAGGGAGGAATGCGATTTCAGATTGGTAATGACAGGTGCTGGGAATTTGGCAGATATATAAAATAGAGACTAATTATGCTTGGAAGATCTATATTCTGTATAAGAGAAATTAATATTAGAAAGATAAGTGTGTACATCAACTAAGAAGGTTAAATATAAAACTAAAGAATTTGAACTTCCCCAATAGCATAAGATGCATAAATTCTGAATCAATTTACTATCCTTAGCCCAACGAACAGTAGTTCTCAATCTTCCTAATGCAGCAATGTATTTTCATTGTTAAAAAGGGGTCGCGACCCACAGGTTGAGAACCGCTGCCTTAGACTATACCAGACATAAAAATGTATCAATACATTTTTATTTAGTTAGTAGAATTTAGCGAACTTTTAATATGATAATGCACAAAAATCCCATTGTATGAAGAAAGCTACTAACATTTTAGTCTTTCCATTACTGAAAGAGGCTAGATGTTCTAAATAACAGAGTTCTATATTTGAAAGATTAATTTGACACCAATCCTAACGTAGGTGAAGAATGGAGATTAGGGGTGCAATTATAAAGCAGTAAGACTCCCCAAAGCATAATAGAGATGGAAGGCCCCATAAAGCTCACCCAATACAACTGCCTTGTCCTAGAGATGAAAAAACAAAGACAAAAGTTAGAATCTTTAAGAATATACATAGCAGTTAATTTTCTCAAGCAAGTAATTCTCACAATGGTGCTATGTGGGAAAATGCTAAAATAGACTAAGCATAAATACTAAGTAAAAGAAAAACAAATATAAGAAATAGAACAGAGAAAGGAAAGATATAAGTATACTGAACTTTTTAAAGACCTGAGCTTTATGTTCAACTCAATTTATCACTCTGAGCTTAATTCAAAATGGATTTTGTGTGGTGGGAGGAATAGAATTTAAAGATTTTTATGTCCACCAATTTACAAAGTCAAATGGAAGGAATACAAAGAAATCATTTCTCAATTACTTTTTTTTCTTTTGAGACATTGTCTTATTCTGTTGCCCAGGCTAGAGTGCCATGGGCATCTGGTTAGCTCACAGCAACCTCAAACTCATGGGCTCAAGCAATCCTCCTGCCTCACCTTCTGAAATAGCTGGGACTACAGGCACCTATCACAATGCCCACCTAATTTTTCTATATTTAGTCAGGATAGGGTCTTCTTGCTCTTGTGCCCAGGTTGGTCTCAAACTCCTGAATTCAAGGGATCCTCCCACCTCGGCCTCCCAGAGTGCTAGGATTACAGGCATGATCCATCGCACACAGGCTATAATGGTTTTTTTTTGTTTGTTTTTTTAATTACAGAATATTATGGGGGTACAAATGTTTTTGTTAAATGAATTGCTTTTGTATAGTCTGAGTCAAAGTTATAAGTATGTCCCTCACATAGATAGTGGGTACACAATATTAAACTGGAATGAATTCACTTGACACCATGTGCACCTTTGTAAAACTCAACAGAAAGGAAGCAGGTGGGAAATGGTAGGACGGGAACAGCAAATTCATGTTTCGCAGGTAAAATGCACATGCAAAATGTACTTCTAAGCAAGCTTTTTCTTCTGCCAATCTCTATAATGCCATATAAAAATATAGATGATTATATAAGCAAGCAAATGAAATCAGTTTTCTGATTGTAAAAGTTACATATACATTCTAATGGAAGAAAATTTGGAAAACCAAAAACAAATAAATTAAATAATCAATTATAAAATGCAATAGCCAAAGACAGCTATCACTAAAAATTTTGCCTGAAAAACTGTTAACAATTCTAGGGATTCCAGGAAAAGAAACTACAAAGGAACAAAGGTAAGAAACCATTCAAGACCACCAAGAATCTGAAAAAACAATTTGGAATAAAAATATGAGGACAGGAAGATGGTGGAAGATGAGCCTTGATCATAAACCACATCTTCTAGTTGTGGATCCATAAAATGTGGTCACTATAGATAGGTTAATCTTAGCCACACAGTATTGACTG
This sequence comes from Loris lydekkerianus, assembly GCA_963574355.1. NCBI lineage: Eukaryota > Metazoa > Chordata > Mammalia > Primates > Lorisidae > Loris > Loris lydekkerianus. The sequence goes on along the minus strand of CAUYPK010072718.1, from coordinate 224 downwards.
ATCCATTCATCTTCAAACCACCTGTCACTGGTTCATGGAGACTCCCCCTCTGTAACCTGGCCTTATGTTGGCTTTCCCTGCTCTTGGCAGGAAAGAAGTGACAAGTGTGCGTATACGTGTGTGTCTGTGTAGATACACACATATATTTCCTATTTCTCTAAATAGAAAAGATGTAAAATAAAGTATTATTTAATAATATTTTAAATCGATTTTTAATTAGTTGA
>CAUYPK010072716.1:0-12743 GCA_963574355.1 Loris lydekkerianus | reverse complement strand
GATGGAGACTTTACCTCTTTCATGTTTACATGGATGGAGCTGGAACATATTCTTCTTAGCAAAGTATCTCAGGAATGGAAGAAAAAGTATCCAATGTACTCAGCCCTACTATGAATCTAAATTATAGCTTTCACATGAAGGCTATAACCCAACTACAGCAGAAGGCTGTGGGGAAAGGACCAAGGAAGGGGGCGGGTGGGGGGATGTTTTTGTAGAGGGAGGGTAATGGGTGGGGCCACATCTATGGTGCATCTTAGAATAGGTACAGGCAATTACACTAATGTACACAGCTATGATTTAACAATAAAAAAAAAAGAAAATGGTTTACGGAAAAGCTGTATGTCCTATTCATGGAGATGAAGCTCTTTAAATATAAATTGGAACTCCTTTCATAACTTTTGCAGTGAATTTACACATGTTTTATTTGGCAATGCATCCAATTGATTTTCCGCTAACAGATTTTGAGTTGTGGAGAGATGGCAGAAATTTTCCTCCTTCACTTGTTTGATGAGAAGGTGTAATTTTACTTCAAATGCTTTCACATGTGATTGCATATCACAGATGAGCTTCCCCTTTCCTTGAAGTTGCACAGTGAAAATGTTGAGTAACTCTGTTACATCTGTTAGAAAGGCAAGGTGCCATTTCCATTCTGCATCATTGAGATCTGGTACTTCTTTGTTTTTTGAAAGCAGAAAAGCTGTAATCTGTGGAAGTAAGTCATATAAATATTTCAAAACTCTCCCTTGACTCAGCCAATGGACTTCTATGTGGTATAGAACATCTTCATAGGCAACATTTAGCTCAGACAGAAATTCATGAAATTTTCTGTGGTTTAGTGCATTACCTCTAATGAAGTTAACACAAGATACCACAGTTTTCATAATGGAGTCCCACTTCAGTGATTTACTACACAGTGCATGTTGGTGGATGAGGCAGTGTATGGCTATTGGATGAGAATTGTTATGTTTGTCCATCTTTTGGTTAATGCAAGCAATTACTCCTTTCTTAGACCTCACCATGCTAGGAGCACCATCAGTTGTCAGACTGCCTAGTTTTACCCAGTCCATTTCCAAACTATTCACAGTTTGGCAAACCTTTTCATAGATGTCCTCTTCTGTAGTTGTTCCTTTGATGCTTTGCAGTGCATCAAGCTCTTCTGTGACTTCAAAATAGTCATTCGTCCCACAAATAAAAATTAGAAGTTGTGCAGAATCACGAACATTATTACTTTTGTCGAGTGCCAAGGAAAAATAGGAAAGTTGTTTGTGGAGTTTTGCAAATGCTGATGCAAATTGTCTCCCATTTCTTCAATCCTTTGTGTAATTGAGGGTCCTGAAAGACTCACTGTACTAAATAAATCAGCCTTCTCTGGACACATCTCTTTGACAACAGAAAGAAAGCATTCTTTAACAAATTCTCCCTCCACGAATGGTCTGCCAGTGCATCCTATTAGCTTGGGAACTTGAAAACTTGCTCACAGTGATAAAGTATTTAGCTGTTCCTGCTTCACAAAAGTATTGTGCTAAGTTGTCAATGTATATTTCAGTTTTAATATTTTATCTTTTCTCACTTCTCTGACCAATCATATTTATCTTTATGTTGAGTTTGATAGTGTCAATACAAATTATATTCTTTGAACACAGACACTGTATTCTGGCATATCAAACACACAGCTCTTTCCTTGTACTCCACAAATAAGTAATCATAAGTCCACTGTTCTTTGAATATCCTACACTCTGAGTCAATTTTTCTCTTTCTTGATATCATTGTTTGCTAGGGATTTCAAATTGCTATTAGTAAAATACCAATATATATATATATATATAGTGCTCCCAAAACAATATACCAGCAATAACTTTGCCCACACAGAGACATATAGACTGCACTGCCCATCAATGCAGTCTGATCAGTGTCCATCAATGCAGCCTTGACAGTCCACATCATTTCAGCCTTGCCAGTGCCCATATGGTGGAACTCCGCTTTTACCTCTGGCTTACACTGGTGCAGTGTAGGAACAGGCATGATTACAGAGCTGGTTCCTCAACCACCTTTCCAGTTCACACTATTCTGTGCGAAACACACTGCGATCTGTGAACTCGCACAGGAATCTGATCACATGTGTGAGAAAACATCAACAAAATTGAGAAAATTTAGCCAGCCACAGTGGCTCAGGCCTGTAATCCTAGCACTCTGGAAGGCTGAGGCAAATGGATAGCTTGAGCTCACAGGTTTGAGACCAGCCTGAGCCAGAGCAAGACCTCATTGCTAAAAATAGCCAGGTGTTGTGGTGTACACCTGTAGTTTCAGCTACTGAAGAAGCTGAGTTGAGAGAATCATTTGAGCCCAAGAGTTTGAGGTTGTTGTGAGGTGTGATGCCATGGCACTCTACCAAGGGTGACAAAGTGAGACTCTGTTTAAAATAAAAAAAAAAAAAAATTGGGAAAATTTTAGTTAGACTTACCAGGAAAAACGAGAGAAGACTCTAGTTATTAGCCAAGAAGGAAAGAGAGGGTTTTAGTATAGACCTTACAGAGCTAAAATGATTATCAGAGAAAACTATGATTTATATGCTAATGAATTAAATAACCTTAATGAAATAGACAAAGTTTTAGAAAGGTACAAGCCTATCAAACTGACAAAAGAAGTAGAATATCTGAATAGATCTATATAACAAGGGAAGAACAAGTAATTAGATAATGTTTACAAAGAAAAACCCAGGAAAAGATCACTTCTTAGTGAATTCTACCAGATATTAAAATAAGAGTCAATACCATTCTTTGACAAGATCTTCCAAAAAATAGAAGAGGATAAACATTTCAAAACTCATTCTATGCAGTCAATATTACTTGACACTAAAGCCAGACAAAGACAGCACACACAAAAAGAAAACTGCAGACCAATATCTCATATGAATATAGATGCAAAAATACTTACCAAACACAGAAAACCAAATCCAGCAATATTTAACATATTCTACATCATAAACAAATGGGGTTTATCTCAGGAATGCAAGTTTGGTTTAATATTTGAAACCCAGTTAATGTATTCATAAAGATACACTCCATGATCATCTCAATACATGCAGAAAAAGCATTTGACAAAACTAACACCTTTTTATAATAAAAACACTCAACAAATGAAAGATAGTAAGGAACCCATAGCTGACATCTAAGCAAGCTAAAAATAATAAGGAACTCATACCTAATATTATACTTTATGTAAATAAACTGGACGTTTCTCCCTAAGATAAGGAAGAAGACAAGGATGTTCACCTCTAATTTCTACTCAACATTCTATTGTTGGTACTAACCAGGGAAATTAGATAAGAAAGAGGAAAAGGCATCCAGGTTGGGAAGGAAGACATAAACCTGTTTCTATTTGTAGGTGGTGTGCTCTCACAAGTAGAAAAATCTTAAGGTATCCATAAAGAATGAGTATGTTCAGCAAGAGAGCAGGATACAAAAATAGACTGCATTTCTATATCCTAGAAATGAGCAGTATGAAAATGAAGTCAAGAAAAGAATTCCATTTACAATAGTGTAAAGAAGAATAAAATAGGAATAAATTTAGCAAAAGAATTGTAAGACTTGTTCATTAAAACTACAAACATTGCTGAAATAAGGAAGACCTAAAGAAATTTAAAGAGGTGTTAATGGATTGATAGATAATATTGGTAGATAGGATCGGTCATACTCCTCAATTATCTGCAGTGTTTTTCAACCTTTTTTATCTTACAGCACACTTGAACCTATAGTTAAACTTCCGGGACACACTTAAATTATGTTGATCAAGAAGAAGAGTTAAAAAAAAAAAAAAAAAAAAAAAAAAGAATACACTTACTGCGCCTTGAACTTCTTTCAGAAATAATTTAATTAATGATCTTTAAAGATTTTTGCAGCACACCTAAGATCCTCTCATCGCACACCAGTGTGTGGTCTTCACTACCCTAGAGATTCAAGGCAGTTTTTATAAAAATCTCTGTTTCTGTTTTTACTTAAATTAGAAACTAGCTTATCCTAAAATTCATGTGGAAATTGAAAGGACCTAGAATGGCCAAAACAACTCTGAGAAAGGAGAACAAAGTAGGAAGAATAACACTTCCATTTCAAAACTTACTACAGTGCAAAGATAGTTGAAATAGGTACTGGTATAAGGATAAACATATATATCTAAGTAATAGGATGGAGAGTTTCTATTTAATTTTCTACTTACTTGTATGTAAAAAATTAAACCCTTATACGTATGTATATGGGGTTGATTTTTCACATGGGTACCAGTACAATTAAATAAGGAAAGAAATCTTTTCAACAAATGGTGAACAACCGAATATCCTCATGTAAAAGAGTGAATGAAATTGGACTCCTATCAAATGCCACATGTAAAAGTTGATGAAAATTATTAATAAACCTACATGTAAAGCTGATACTGTGAAATTCTTAGAAGAAAACATAGGCATTAATGTCTGTGACCTTAGGTTAGGCTAAGTTTTTTTGGATATCATGCCCAAAGCATAAGTAAGAGAAGAAAAATCTATAGAGACACAATCTGTAGATTAGTAACTGGGGCTAGATGGAAAAATGTAGAGGCAATGACTGCTAATGGGCATGGATTTGGGGAGGGGGAGTGTGTGATGAGACTGTTCTTTAGTTAGATGTGGTGATGGTTTCACAACTCTAAATAGATGAAAAGCCAATGAATTGCTTGCTTTTTTAAAAAAGGTAAATTTTATGGTATGTGCTATATCTCAAAAAGCTCTCATATAAGAAAAAAATTATGTGTGTGTATTATTTCAGTGAATATTTGAGTGACTCCTGATTGTCAAGCATTTGTGTTGTTTTCTTATTTTCTACCAGTCCCACTGTGTGTAACTTCTATTTTCTACCAATCCCATTGTCTTTTGGTTTGTGATTTTCAAGACAAAATCTACATAACAGTTACCTGATTATCAGCTTCCCAGTGTCTACAATCAGAGATTCTGTCTCAGTTCCTAAGAGGTGGGACTTGGGAATCTACATTTTCAACAAGTACTCTTACATTTCTCTGATATAGCTAATCTGGGGGATTACATTTAGAAATAGTGTTCTGGGAGAATGTGCTTTCAGTTTTACCAGCCATATTATTATTTCCCCTTTATCTTCTTAAAGAGATCTTTGTATTCTGGTGTTAAATGTGTGTGGATTGAAACAAAACATTCCTACAATATTTGTCTTATTTGTGGAGAGATAGTATTTGTGAGCTCCGAATGGACTGAAGATATCACAAAGAATAAGACCAACAAATCAGAATATATAAAAACAACACAATGAAAATAACTAAAAGATGGCAGTAGACTGGTGAAACATAAATGAATTTAGGAGACAAAGAATGTTAATAGTTAAAACACATAGAATATTCAAATTTTTAAAACACTCCACTAGGTAATACAAAAATAAACAAATACATTTTTTTTCAAAATTTAAAGAAGTGCAAATTTACCTTTGGATTATCTGTCATAATTTTGCAAAGCAGCAAAATTTAAAAATGCCTAGGTCATAATTTTAGTTAAATTGGTTCAGGTTTTCATGTATGATAACAGTTTGAACTTGTTAGAAAGTAGCTTGGTTATATGTCTCATGATCCAGAAGGATGATTATCTCCTTTGATCCCAATGATAGCAACCTTAAAACATTTGTCTTAAGACCATGATTTAACAGAAACAAAAATAAACATGTGAATGTCCAATTGGAAATTGAATAAATATGGAATGAGAAAATTGTTTCCTAAAACATTGTACATTGGTATTATAGACTTATACAGCATGAACCTATGGAGATACACATCATGCTCATATATAAAGGACACAATACCTAAAAAGGTGTTTGTGGTATAAAAAAATGAGTGAAAAGCTTTGATTTAAATATTTCCTTAGTTTTTCAACATGTATTTATAATGATCATTTCCCAACATATTGAAAAATTAAAAGAATTTTATAGTAAATATTCATATACCCATCACTTAAATTCTACAATCAATATGGTATTATAATTTACCATATAATTATCTACCTTAATCTTTTAATCTATTTTTTCATTAAAAGTTTAACATTTGCCCATCAACCCATGAATGGATCAATAAACTAAGGTAAATGTTTACCATGGAATACTATTCAGCCATAAAAAGATGGAGATTTTACGTCTTTTGTACTAACCTGGGTGGAGTTGACACTCATTCTTTTTAGTAAAGTATCACAAGAATAGGATAGCAAGTATCCAAGGTACTCAATACTAATATGAAGCCAGTAGATGAAGTAATACACATCCACACAAGAGAAAAATTCAATTCAATTCAAGTTGGGGGAAGGGGTTAGAGGAAGAGAGGAGAGGGAGAAGGGAGGGGATCAGTGTGCTCACACCCGATGGGCACAATGTAAGGATATATGGTACACCTCCTGGGTGAGGCACACAGCTACAACAAATGCAAACATTGTAACCTAATTGAACCCTCATATTAATCTGAAATAAAAAAGTTTAAACTTTCCCCCATCTATTAAGTAATAATGTGCTGTTGTCTTCAGGCATTTTTGATTAACAGAGGGGTAATTTAAACTTGTTAGAAGTTCAGAAGGGTTTCTTGTAAATTTGTGTATGGCCACCAGGTGTAGCTCTGGCCCCATAACATCTTGCAATGAACATCTGCAGAGAAGGTTTTAGGGACGGTAACTTCTAAATGAAATCAGACTTGTTTTGTATATTAGGGTGAGGGAGGACACAATAAATTTATCCTTCATTAAGATCTCAAGTAATAAACCTTGATAAGGAATCAAAAACTGCTTCCTTGAAGGATTTCAAGGACTTGATTTAGGTTATATATTTTCTTTATTGTTCCATAAGTCTCTACTATAATTTTTCTTACTTGAAACAAGACTTTCTTACTAGATAGCCTCTGGGTAAAAAGTTTGGGGTTATGCAGCTAATATGTTCATGTTAACAGCTTTTTGAAATGATAATTTTAGGATGTTTTAAGTTTGTCATGGACATGTAAATATTTAGCTTTTTTGTACAATGAAAATTCATCACAGGTATAATTTTTTCTCTAGTGTGATTATTTGAATAATACCTATATTTCTTTAAAAATAAACAACATAAACTCTAACTCTTTAAACATAAACTCCATAGCTTGGGACCGTACCTCACATAATGCCAAGTATTGAATAGATATTTGTTGAATAAATAAACTGAAGAATGATTTGAAGCTCACTATGGAGGCCATTTTGTAACAAATCTACTCCTCAAGAATGTGCTTGTTCCATTCTTTATTTTCTTTTAATGATCAACTTTAAATAACCTTTATAGTTTAAAAAATCTCATAGACAAAAATATTTTTCTGTTTTTACTTGTAAAAAAGAATATAGTTTTTTTTTGAGACAGAGTCTCACTATGTCGCCCTGGGTAGAGTGCTGTGGTGTCACAGCTCATAGTAATCTCAAACTCTTGGGCTTAATTGATTCTCTTGCCTCAGCCTCCCAAGTAGGTGGGACTACAAACACCTACCACAATGCCTGGCTATTTTTTTGTTGCAGTTGTCATTGTTGTTTTAGCAGGCCTGGGCTGGGTTTGAACCCACTAGCCCTGGTGTATGTGGCCAGTGCCCTAACCACTGAGCTACAGGTGCTGAGGCTAATATAGCTATTTTTAAAGGAAAGTAGAACCTATTTATATTGAAATGCATTTTATCCAAAAATACTTCCTTTTTTCCTTCCCTTAAAGGAATCTTGTATTTCTATCTATGTTAGAATATCAACTGTCAATTAGTTTCTACCAACCAGAAAGTGAAATCCTGGAGGCAAAAATCCAATCCTGTGGTCAAGTAAATTAAGCTACCTACAGAAATAACCAAGAGAAAGAATTTTCTAACTTAAACTTTTTTTTTTTTTAAGGGATAGTTTATAAACTATATATGAAATGTAGTAGGTTTATTCATAAAATAAAGCTATTTAAAGTAAAAGGTCTTAGGAGAATATTTCTGTAAGTTAAAGAGGTATCTCCCTCAAGGAATTTAGCGTCATGCTTTTGAATATCTGATATGATGGAAATATTTATATTGAGGGAAAAGACAAGATAAATATGAGAGACATTGTTCTCAAAAGGACTTATTTTATAGAAAGGGAAGATTACAGAGAATGAAGATCACAAACATTCTTGGCTTAAGAATTAAATTATTGGCAGAGAGAAGATGGTTTACTGAAGGCAGCTTTCGACAGAGGCTCCCATCCAGAAGGAGAGTTAAAGGACACAAATTTAGCAAGTAACCTGGTGGATTAGACCTGCACCAGGAGAGAAAGTTGAAGAATGCACATCAACCCCACTGAGGCGAGTTGCAACCCCGAGGATACAAACAAAAGGTACAAAATTCATCACCAAGCAGATGGGAGTCCCCTCCCCCATGAAAACAGCTCAGAGTGCCCCCAAAACAAACAAGCAGAGGTCAAAAGTCCTCCCAATACACCCCATAGGACAGACCCTCTAAAACTGGACCTACCTCCCCTACTAGGGTGTCACGGTGTTCTGCCAGGCATAAAACTGTATAAAACTGTATATATTCTCTGTATATATTCTCTACCTAGCACTCCCCTCCACTCTAACACTGAGGTCTGGAGGCCTGTCCCCCAGGAGTCCAGATTCTTGGGTGATTTCTCAAGGGCTGTGGACAGGGTCTGGACTGCAGCTGGTCAGTGCTGATTCTGCAGCATGGGAGTGAGGAGAGGATGGTCGGTCTAGAGAGAACCACACTGGAGGGGTGGTGCCCTGAGGTGTAGAGCAGCAGCTGTTTTGGGCAACAATAGGGCTCACCCCTGGATATTTCGAGTCACACCCCCTGTCTCTCTGGGCAAACAGAGGAGGCTGGGTATCTTCTCTGGTGGCAGCCACCATGGAACAGATATGGGATGGAGACGCAGGCCCTGTGAGTAAAGGGTTTACCTGAGGAGGTACTGGCCTGGGTGTAGCACGGTGACTAGAAAAAACACGTGCAGAGCCAGGAGATTTCCAGGGTGGGGCTGACCCAGAGGACTGTTTTACTGAGCCTAAGATGCACCCGGCCCTCAGAGTATTATCAGCCTATAGACAAAAGAAGGCAGGAGGTTAGAACTGACAGCTAACAGTGCTGAGAATACAAACCTGCAGGAGCAAAGACAGGACCTGAGGCACAGGTTCTGTGAACTCAAAACAGCTTCTCTTCTGCAGGGAAATTTAGTAGGGATGAAAACAAATTCCTGCAAAGTTGTTCTGTTCTGTCAGTAACAAAAATTAGGGGTTGGGCTGGAACTGAGTGAACACCCCCCAGCCTCCATCAAGTGCCCGATGTTGTCAAGCCTCACCTCCCCCTGCTGGATAGAGGCAGAGACCAATGGACTGGCTGAGCAGATATAGATTTCTTTGTGATTCAGGCAGGTGAAAACTCCTGTAGTATCTGCTTATTCGAGGCAACTGAGTCACAGACCTGCGGTGCTATCACTGACTGGAAGTGACAGAGGTGCAGGGTGGGAAAAAAGGCATCAACCTTCCCAGACTAATCTATTTGCTGGGTAGGTCCTCCTGACTTCATGAAACACCAGAGCAAGTCATGTTTGAGTTGTCAGCAGACCCCTTTCATCTAGTTGCCAGAGACCTTTTAAACTCTCCCATCTGAGACAGGTGCTGACAGAAACAATTGATTTGGACCTTTTAAGCTGAGCCAATCGCCTGAGGACTATCCAACTGGTGCCCTGGGTGTGTGGTTGTTGGAAAGTTTGATTTTCCTTTTCTAATTGTTACCTGTGGGGTGCGGGGTGACTTAATTGCTGGTATTTCTCCACAGCTGAGACTTCAACCCAGAGTAACTGTTTCACTAGGGTTGGACAGAGACGAGCTGAAAACAAGAGAGAACCACTTAGCCCCATCACACCAAACAGGTTCCCAGTTTCTCAGGCTGTAGCCCTGTATGGGTCCTCAACAAAGCACCAGGGGAAAAATCAAAGAGTGTAAAATAATCATGGGGCAGAAATAGCAGAAAAGCACTGGTAACATGAATAACCAGAATAGACCATCCCCCCCCCCCAAAACAAAGATATGGCAAATGTAACTTGAGATGCATTCATAAACAGTTGGCAGAGATGTCAGAAATTGAATTCAGAATTTGGATTGCAAGCAAGATTAATAGAATGGAGGCAAATTTGGAATTAAAAATTGAAGGAGCAATTCAAAAAAATTCAATTAGAAATTCGAGGAGATATTCAAAAGTTGTCTCAAGAATTTAATGAATTTAAAGACAAAACCACCAAAGATTTTGATGCACTGAAGCAAGAATTTGTAGTCCTCAAAGATCTGAAAAACACAGGAGAATCCCTCAGTAACAGAGTGGAGCAAGCAGAAGAAAGGATTTTTGACATTGAAGACAAAGCTTTTGAATGCTCCCATACTTTCAAAGAGGAAGAGAAATGGAGAGTAAAAATGAATCATTCTCTCAGAAAGCTCTGGGATAATTCAAAGTAGGCTAATATCTGCCTCATTGGAATCCCTGAACGTCATCAAGTGGCCTCGCAAGGCTCAGAGGCCCTTCTCCATGAAATTATGAAAGAGAATTTTCCAGACATGCCAAGAGATTCTGACATTCAGAAAGCAGACAGTTTCAGAACCCCAGCAGGACTCATTCCGAATAAGACATCCCCCAGGCATATCATAATTAACCTCACTAAAGTTAATATAAAGGAGAAAATTCTGAAAGCAGCCAGAAGTAAGAAATCCATTACCTGTAAAGGGAAGAATATTAGAATGACTGCAGATCTCTCTGCTGAAACTTTTCAAGCCAGAAGAGGGTGGTCATTGACTTTTAATCTACTAAAGCAAAATAACTTTCAACCCCAGATCCTGTATCCAGCTAAACTGAGTTTCATTTATAATGGAGAAATTAATACTTTAATGACATTCGTATGTTGAAGAAATTTGCCATAAACAAATTCAACTTCCACAGTGGCAAAAGGATTAAAAATGTCCACTGGACTTTTGAAAAACTTAATACCCCAATTTTACCAGACTTGTCAATATTCTCCATTAATGTGAACATCTTAAACTGTCCTCTAAAGAGGCACAGGTTAGCTGACTGGATAAAATACTCAGGCCAGATATTTGCATACAAGAGTCACATCCTACCTTAAAAGATACATATAGGCTCAGGGTGAAAGGATGGTCATCCTTATTTCAGGCAAATGGTAATCAGAAAAAAGCAGGTGTTGCAATTCTATTTGCAGACACAATAGGCTTTAAATCAACAAAAGTAAGAAAGGATAAGAATGGTGACTACATATTTGTTAAGGGTAATACTCAATATGATGAGATTTCAATTATGAATATTTATGCACCCAACCAGAATGTTAATCAATTTATAAGAGAAACTCTAACAGACGTGAGAAACTTGATTTCCTCCAGCTCCATAATATTCGGAGATTTCAACACTCCTTTTGCAGTGTTGGATAGATCCTCCAATAAGAAGCTGAGCAAACAAATTTTACATTTAAACCTAAACATCCAACATTTGAATTTAGCAAACATCTACAGAATGATTCATCCCAACAAAACTGAATACATATACTTCTCATTGGCCCATGGAACATACTCCAAAATCAATCACATCTTAGGTCACAAGTCGAACCTCAGTAAATTTAAAGGAATAGAAATTATTCCTTGCATCTTCTTGGACCACCATGGAATAAAAGTTGAACTCAGTAACAACAGGAATCTACATATGCATACAAAAACATGGAAGTTAAATAACCTTATGCTGAATGATAGCTGGGTCAGAGATGAGGTTAAGAAGGAAATTGCCAAATTTTTGAAACAAAACAATGAAGACATGAATTATCAGAACCTCTGGGATACCGCAAAAACCATCCTAAGAGAGAAATTTATAGCACTGCTAGCCTTCCTCAAGTGAATAAAAAGAGAGGAAGTTAACAACTTAATGGGACATCAAAGCAACTGGAAAAAGAAGAACATTCCAATCCCAAACCAAGTAGAAGAAAAGAAATAACCAAAATTAGAGCAGAATTAAATGAAATTGAAAACAAAAGAATTATACAACAGATTAATAAATCAAAAAGTTGGTTTTTGGAAAAGGTCAATAAAATAGATAAACTTTTGGCTAACCCAACCAGGAAAAAAAGAATAAAATCTCTAATCTCATCAATCAGAAATGACAAAGATGAAATAACAACAGACTCCTCAGAAATTCAAAAAATCCTTAATGAATATTACAAGAAACTATATTATCAGAAATATGAAAATTTGAAGGAAATTGACCAATACTTGGAAGCAAGTGACCTTCCAAGACTTAGCCAGAATCAAGTGGAAATGTTGAACAGGCCGATATCAAGTTTTGAAATAGCATCAACCATAAGAAATCTTCCTAAATAGAAAAGCCTGGGACCAGATGGCTTCATGTCAGAATTCTACCAAACCTTTAAAGAGGAACTAGTACCTATATTACTCAACCTGTTCCAAAATATAGAAAAAGAAGGAAGACTACCCAACACGTTTTACGAACCAAACATCATCCTGATCTCCAAACCAGGAAAAGACAAGAAAAGACAAGAAAAGAAAATTGTAGACCAATATCACTAATGAATATAGATGCAAAAATATTCAACAAGATCCTAACAAACAGAATCCAGCAACACATCAAACAAATTATACATCATGACCAAGTCGGTTTTATCCCAGGGTCTCAAGGCT
>CAUYPK010072711.1:0-48296 GCA_963574355.1 Loris lydekkerianus | reverse complement strand
CCTGTCTTAGGTTGACTGAATGCAGAGTGATCTTACCCGTCTTTGGGTACTATGAATGTAATCCACCATGCAGCCTCTCCATATCCTGTCTTAGTTTGTCCCCGCTTTGGGAATCTTACCCGTCATTGGTGCTATGGAGGGTGGTGAAGAATAATAGTTAGATTCTTGGTTAATGAGCTAAACCAGGTTTTTAAACACTGGCATTTGGCTTATCTAATGAGGACAAGCTATTATCAGGAGAGGCAAATCAGTGTAAAAAGTACAGAAAAATCTATGAATTTAAGACTTGACATCGCCAGTTTTTCTTTGAAAATGTATTCCTCTCTGTTCTTTGATTTCTTTAGTGGCACACAAATATATTCATTGTGTTTTATTAGTTGGTTGGCTTTGGAGATCTATATGGTTTTCTTTTTTGGTAATCTACAACTGGTTTTTGTTTTTTGTATTTGAAGCTCCCCAAACAAAGAAACCACTAATCTTCTGGTGACAATAAATAAAGGCCTTATCTCTGGAACCAAATACTTATTTAGGATGTATCCTAACTACTTGCTAATGTGAAGGCCAACTCTTAATTAGTTACTAAAATGCTCTGAAATGTTCTATGAGAATTGTTCTGATCCTATCTTGGTGCATAAAACTTTCCATTTGTTTTGTTCTGCTCATTTGTCATGCCACCCCTCCTTGTTGTTCAATATATTGCTAAAAACTGCTTCTGTAAAATCTTCCTATTTTGATGAAATGAGAGACAGTGGAACTCCCATGATAATGAAGTCCCTTCCTTCTTTTAGAATCCTTGCCCCTACCAGACCACTTCTGGTCATTTATCTCTGGGATAGTTTTAATATTTTATTACCCAAATTTTCCTTTGGCTACCTTGTTGACTTTCTAAAGATTTTAAATTTTAATTGGGCTTGTGATTTTGTTTTGTTTTCTCTTAACTGCAGTGATGAATCATGTAAAATGATAATTGAAAAATAGTTTGTGTTTGATTTTGGAAGATAATCCATCTAATAGTAAACTCAGTTTGTATTCTCTGACCACCCACCATGAAACTTCGATAAAAATGGCCCCAAAACAGTGTGGGGAAGACAAGAGAAAATCAGTTATAAATATTTTACATATAAACAAATGATTCATTTGTGGTCACTGAGAGTTGTTCTCATTCATAGCCCATGATATAAACATTTCGTAAATACTTGTTGATATACAAAAACAAGCATGTAAAAATCTGGCAGTTTCATTTTGATTACTAATAATTTTGCTCTAGGATATATGACATACACGGTAACATTATGTGAACTCTTATTATTCACCATGACTATAGTCACGTGCATATTTGGGTATGAAATCAGCCTGAGTGGTCAAAGGTAGTTTTTTCTGCCACCCTCTATTGCCATCCAGCAACCCAACATTCTCTTCTGGTGTTTTCCCTTCCTCCATTTGAAACTTTTATCCTCTAGTTCTTTTCTCATCTTTTTATTTCATGAAAACTTACCTGTCATCAGTCCCATTTTGATGGGTCTCTCATATTTGCTGCTGAAAATGGAAAATGAAGTCGAAAATCAAACCTTATCAGTGTTTGTTGTCTTCTTTGAAAATGAATGAAACAAACCATGTTGTTAGAGTGATCATAGATGACATTAACTTCATCTAACCTCGAAATTCTATAAGTATACTTTTCTAAAAGCCTAAACATTTCCTTTCAACAAATCTGTTGATTTTATTTTAGAGGCATTGAATTATAGTATGACTTTGGGTTTTGTTTGATTATTGACTCTGGAAAAACCGTGTAGTAACCACTAAATCTGAAACACAGAAAGGGTTAGTAATTTTCTTATTTAGCTGTTTTATGAAACAAGTATGTTTGAATTGTGATTCTTCTAATAAAAACATTTTCCAGGGTAAACAAATGGTTTCTATAAACTGATCTTATTGGTAAAAGGAGCTTAGCCTTGTAAGACCTCAATGTCTACTCTTCATGGCTCGGTTTATCTTTTCACTGTGTGTCCCACATTGGTCATATTCATTACTTTCTAGATGTTTAATATGTCTTTGTAATGCCATTCCATGTAGATTTTAAAATATTTTGACCACGTTTTATACTTTGGCACTTTGTGCAAGGCTAAGCAGGATCAAAAATTAAATTCAAAATATGCAGTATTTTCCGTTTACATGTGATAAAAGTTTGTACCACTGCTGACACAAAGCATTATTAAAACTGTTGCTTTTCTTCTCTCCCGCAATTGTCTCAGTCATAGCCTTACCTGAAATGCTAATCGTACATTAGAAACTGTCCTTCTGTGGGTAAAACCTGTAGCACAATTTTAAAACTTTAATGAACTCGTCTTCAATTCCACTAACTTCAGTCTGTTTCCACAGCCAGATATACCCTACATTTGGTGATTAAATCAAATGGTTGTTCCTGTATTTTAAGCATATGACGTTAAAGTGTCAGCTGGAAAGGTGAATGGAATGGTTTGATAGTGTTTATTATACATATCAAGAAATAACCACATTTGCCTATAGGCTGTTTTTAAACATGAATAATTTATTTATGTATACTGGCTAATAATCTATTAAATTACTATTTATTTTTAGGTGAAAGAAAGAAACTTATGAATTGTAGCTGTTTCAGACAAATGTCTGAGAGAATGAGTGGGATGTACTCCATAGTTTATGCCTGCTTAGTTTGTTTAAGCTATAATCTGGCTTTGACTGTAGAATAAAATAATGTTTACTCATATCTTTTATTTATATTGTTAGTGTTGTTACAGCGTTTAATTTTTTTTTTTTTTTTTGCAGTTTTGGCCGGGGCCGGGCTTGAACCCCTTACCCCTGGTATATGGGGTCAGCGCCTTACTCCTTGAGCCATAGGTACCTCCCTACAGCATTTAATTTTTGATCATCCAGTATTTAGGAGATTTATTTTCTTTTCATTTTTTTCTCTCTCTCTTTCTTTCCTTTTCTTTCTTTCACAGAGTCTCACTTTATAACCCTTGGTAGAATGCTGTGGTCTCACAGCTCATAGCAACCTCAAACTCTTGGGCTTTAATTGATTCTCTTGCCTCAGCCTCCCAAGTAGCTGGGATGACAGGCACCTGCCACAATGCCTGGCTATTTTTAGATATGAGGTCTCGCTCTGCCTCTTGCTGGTCTTGAATCTGTGAGCTCAGGCAATCTACCCACCACGGCTTCCCAAGTGGTGGGTCTTTCTTTTTTTTTTTTTTTTTTTTTTTTTTTTTGATACAGAGTCTCATTGTGACATCATGTGTTAAGTGCCATAGCCTCATATATCTCACAGCAACCTCAAACTGCTGGGCTCAAGTGATCCTCTTGCCTCAGCTTCCCCAGTAGCTGGGACTCTAGGAGCCTGCTACAAGATCCAGCTATTTTTTTCTACTTTTAGTATAGATGGGGTCTCCCTCTTGCTGAGGCTGGTTTGCCAACTCCTGAGCTCAGAGGATCTATCTGCCTCAATCTCCCAAAGTGCTAGGATTATAGGCTAGGAGCCACTGTCTAGGGCGTAGGACATGTCTATTGGTGCTCAAATATTGGTTTTTAAAAAACTTTTCAGTCCTTAGGGTATATGGAACAACTCTTGAGGACTCTACCTAACAAATGCCTTCTTATCCTTTTTCTTTGTACTCCCAATTAACATGAAACAAACAAACAAACAAAAAACCATGCAGTCCTTCCTCTAAACATTAAGAATAGAATAATTTCACCAAGTGGTACACATCAATGTTCTCAATACCAAGCAACAACCTAGAAAAATCAGTTAGGTCAGCTTTTTCGAAATGAATTCCATGGGTCATTAGTTCTGAGGGATGTTGGTTAATAAATAGGTACTAAAGGAAAAAAGAAGTGTCTCTGATTAAATACATCTGGGGAAAACTAATATTTTAATGCATGCTTTCTCAAAGGCTTTAATATGATAATGTTCCTTTTGAATTTGTAAGAAAGAGATATAACTGGCAGTATTTAAACCTTTTTTTCATATGGAACATTTCATAGAACTAGTTACTAGTGTTCCATAGAGCTCATTTTGGGAAATGCTGCATTAGATGAGTTGTGCACTGAGTATGTGGAGACATGATTTCTGGTTCCTCCTCTGCCACAAAATATTCCTGTGACCTTAAGGAAGTTGCTCTTGGCAGGGCGCAGTGGCTCAGCCCTGTACTCCTAACACTTTGATGGGCTGCAGCAGGAGCATTGATGAGCTCAAAAGTTTGAGATCAGTCTGAACAAGCATGAGATTCTATCTCTACTAAAAATAGAAAAATTAGCCAGGCACAGTTGCATGTGCCCATAGTCTCAGATACTTGGGAGGCCAAGGCAGGAGAATGGCTTGAACCCAGGAGTTTCAAGTTGCCATGAGCTATGATGTCACCACAGCACTCTAGCCTGAGTGACAGAATAAGACTCTCTCTTTAAAAAAATAAATAAATAAAAGTTGCCTCTATGGCTCCTGTGTTACTTCATTTTTCAAACATGAATTAAATAAGAGCAGAGTTAGGGGTGTGGGAACTCTTCTCATAAATAACTCTGAGGGTTTTCCAAATCTCCCAACCAAGATTTAACATAATCCGATGATTTCTTTGAACTTCAAAGCTACTGTTACTTTGGAGCACAGACTGTTCTTTATCTATATGGCCATAGAAGAGGTTGAGAATTACTGGAGTGTACCCTGTTGGAGCTCTCTTCCATCTCACAGATACCATGAATACTAACAGTCGCTTTCACACTTTTGGACTGCCTGAAAGGACGTTAATGTTTATTGTTGATGTAATATTCTCTGATAACAGAATTTGTCAAAGGTGGTGTGCTACTTAGAAGCAGGTATAAACATCCACAATTAATTATTCATTGCAAGAGTACCTGTGTCTTAGATAAACAAACAGAGTGGGAAACTTCTAAAATACAATGTTTATTCAGATATAGGCATTGCAATGAGAATACATGTGACATAATAAGCTCTGTGTTCAGGAAGGTAAAGGAAAACAAAGATTTTTCAAGGAAACAATGAGAATTACATAAGTATTACCAGATAATTATTATTTGTTACAAGGATTAATAACAAGAGTGATGCCAGTCTGAGGTCAGACAGGGCTTGGTGGGCAAGTGTTCTCTGAAAAATATTGTGTGTGTGTGTGTGTGTGTGTGTGTGTGTGTAAGACTATGATTGCCTTTGTGAAAGATGGTGGGTTTTGCTGTCTTATGTAATCCTACTTGTTGCATATTTATGCATGAGAACCGCCAAGTTAGTGCCTTCCCCAGTTCTATTTGTCAGGGTTTTTAACACAAATGACTCCATTTTGATTCTGATAGTGTTCACATTTTCCCCCATTTGATCCGGTTCTTTCTGAAAGAATTACTGATGAATTGCGTTGTGTGGAGGGTTTGACTGTCCCTCTACATTGGAATGGACCTATCCTCATTTAAGTCTGGTCTGGTCTGGTCAAATGTGGCAGGGGTGTGGTTCTTGATTAAGAATCAATGTTAAAATCTTTTAGCAATATTTGAGCAACAAAGTATTTTTGGAGGTAGTGGTTGTAAGGCTAAATCTATTTAGAGTTTATTATTAACTTCCAATTTTGTCTGTTGACGTTTGTTAAGATCTCAAAGTGGCCCATATTAATTTGTTGCAAGTTGTACTTTTGCTGAGTGTAGTGGCTCACGCCTATAATCCTAACACTCTGGGAGGCCAAGGCGGGTGGATTGCTTGAGCTCAGGAATTTGAGATCAGCCTATGCAAGAGCAAGACCTAGTCTTTAGAAATAGTTGGGCACTGTGGTGGGAGCCTGTAGTCTCAGGTACTTGGGAGGCATAGGCAAGTGGGTCACTTGAAGCCATGACTTTGAGGTTGCTGTGAACTATGACTTTGAGGTTGCTGTGAACTATGATGCCATGACCCTCTACCAAGTGGGATAAAGTTAGAATCTGTTTCAAAAAAAATAATAAAAAATAAAGTTACATAAATAACTGTATTGCCAGAAAAAGTGAGTATAGTTTTTATAGTTTTCAAATTTTGGAGTTTTCAATTTTATAGTTTTCAAATTTTGGAGAGATTAAGTGGGTACAAATAAACTATTCTTACCTTTGTTTACAAAAGTATACTTTACTAAATTGTTGTAGATAGCATGAGAGAATTTTTTTTTAACTCTAAAAATAATTTTAAGTAAACAGCCAACAATGTTTTAAATAAAAGTCATAAAACATTTTTATGAGTTAGTTAATGTTATGTAACTAATTTTTTTGTTTGATCTTAATTAGTTGTTTTATGAATTTATCAGTTTTAAAATTAGAATTATAAAAAATTTTATTTGGGCCATTGATCTTAAATTTATTAGAATCCTATACTTAAGAATACTTCTTACAGTCTTTTTTATTAATGTGATTTTTAAATGGTTTTAGAGAGGAATTAAACTCTGGGTGGCGGCAAGATGAGGTGGTTCACACCTGTAATCATAGCACTCTTGGAGGCCAAGGTGTGTGGATTGCTTGAGATCAGGAGTTCGAGACCAACCTGAGCAACAGTAAAAATAGTGAAATTCCTATAGTTTGCTGTGTATTGTATGCATTTTTTTATTCAAAATTTTTACAGGAAAAATAAGGATGCTCATTATACGTACAATGTATGGTTTGGGGATGTGGGATCCCAGCAAGTCTTTTGGATTTCTGGGCTGGACAGGAACAGAGGATATCTTCTAAAAGCATCTGGATCTGGTAGCAGCAGTCTGGAGAGGCCTCTTCCAAGTCATGCAATCAGGGGGACAGGGTTGCTAAGCTGGTGAGGCAGGGCAAGGGTTGAGGTCCAGGCACATGGAGGGAACTGGTAATCTTACAGTGGCCAGGGACTTGCCTGGCTTCCTGTGTGCTGAGCAGCCTCAGAAGCTTCCATCCCACCAGCCAGTGGCATTGCCATCTTGGAGCTAGGCTTCCACTTGGCAGAGAGGGAAGTACTCCCAGGAAAAAAGGGAAAGGGTAGCCTTCAATAAGGGGATGGCTGCAAGAGAGTTGTTCCCTGTGCCTGTTTTCCAGGGGAACATTAGCCCTCTGTCAGATTTGTTTCTTCCCCACTGAGAGCTAGCCACTTTCTCAAGAGGTGTTTGTCTGAAAATTTTGGCCAAAAATTTGGGTGTGTATTATATATTGGAGTACATTTTACATGACAAAATATAGTAAATGGAGATTGTAAAACATAAAAAGCTGTTAAGAGATATTAGAATTAAGAATCCAACCCTGGCTGGACATGGTGGCTTATGCCTGTAACCCTAGCACCCTGCAGGCCAAAGTTGGAGTTGAGCTCTGGAGTTCCAGACCCACCTGAGGAAGAGGGAGACTTCATATCTAGTAGAAATAAAAAATTAGCCTGGCACAGTGGATTATGTCAGTATTCTCAGCTTCTTGGAAGGCAGATTCAGGAATATGGCTTTGATACATGACTTTGAGGTTGTAAATGAGCTATGATGATGCCACTGCACTCTTCCCAGGGCAACAGAATGAGACTCTGTCTCCACAAAAAGCAAAATAAACAAAACCCCCTTTTGTAATTTTTCTAAGAGTGAATTAATATTTTAAGAACACCTTGTTATTTTAACATAGGGATGTATTTAATTTTATATCAGTGTAACTTTAATATTAATGTCAATCATTTTTTTTATTTTAGGTTAATGTGAGGGTACAAACAACTAGGTTATAATGTTTGCATAAGTCAGGTAGAGTACTTTTTGTAATTGTGCCAGTACCCTCACACTGTGTACAGTAAATGGGAGCACACCAACCCCCTCCCTTCCTCTCTTTCCCCTCCCCCAACTTGAATTGAATTGGATTTTTTTCCTATGTGGGCATGTATTAGATCATCTACTGGCTTCATACTAGTATTGAGTACATTGGATATATGCTTTTCCATTCTTGTGATACTTTACTAAGAAGAATGTGTTTGAACTACATCCAGGTCAATACAAAAGATGTAAAGTCTCCATCTTTTTATGGCTGCCTAGTATTCCATGGTATATTTATACCACAGTTTATTAATCCATTCTTGGGTTGATGGGCATTTAGGTTGTTTCCACATCTTGGCGATTGTAAATTGAGCTGTGATAAACAATCTAGTACAAATGTCCTTAGTATAAAATGATTTTTTAATCTTCTGGATAGATGCCTAGTAATGGAATTTCATGATCAAATGGGAGATCTAATTTGAATTCTTAAGAATTCTCCATACTTCTTTCCAAAGAGGCTGTATTAGTTTGCAGTCCCACCAACAGTGTAAAAGTGTTTCACTCTCTCCACTTAACATCAATCTTTAGAAAGACTTACAAATGCAATAGAACCTGCATAGCTGACCACCTCCATACATTGGCTACCTCCTTAAGTTGACCTAATTTTCATAGATGAGATGTATACCACATATATATATCAGTACAGTAGGCCTAGTTACCTTATGTTGGCCACCTCCATGTGCTTTTAGTCCAGTTTCTTTTAATCCCTTTATTGATCAACTTACAGAAGTTGTACTGTTATTTTATTGGCATAGGGTCTTACAATGTTGCTCTGGCTCCTCTCAAACTTCTGGCTTTGAGTGAGCCTCCCATCTCTGTCTCCCAAAGTGTTAAGATTACAGGTGTAAGCCATTGCAGCTGACTTAAATAATTTTCTTGTTAATAATTTTTTCTTACTAATTTGTAAAGCTTTAATCATTTCTATAGCCTGTGAATCTTAAGGTTAAATATATGGGTATTTTGTCAATAACTCTGAAGATACAAATTTTATTAAACCAAAAATATTAGTCTTACTTATCAAAGAGTTATACAAAGCTCATGGTGTTTTTAGGCTGAGTTTATAATTTTATATAACCTTAAAACATCTAACAGAGACTAATATCGTGTCTGAGCAGCAAACCTAGGTAAAATGTGTTTTGAAAATTTTGAAGATGTTTTTATTTTATTAACAAATTAAAAACAATCTTATTTATCAAAGATTTGCTTAAGTAATTTGAAAACAATTATTTGGGTTAATTACTATACATTTAACAATTGTTTGTGATCTGTGACTTTCTAAACTAATCAGAATATCAACTTTAAAAGGGAATTTTAGCTATCTATGTATGTCATATTTTACTTTGTGGATACAATATAGCACATAACATATGTATGTATGTATGTGTAAATATACCAAAACATATGTGTTGATGCAAAGATCTTATAGGATTTTTTGAAGATTACTTATAAGAGAGTAATATAGTATATGAAATATAGTATATATAGTAATATAGTATATACTTGCTAGTATAGGAAAGGGTAGTTAAATTTAAATTCTATTTTTGACAAAATGGTCCAACTTTAGGTATTTATATTTCATCTTGGTAGGTAATCTAATAAAGGGTGTGTACTATAATTTCGGATAAAGCAATTTTTATAGTAGATATGTTTTAAAAATAATTTTGAATATTCCCATGAAATAAGTTTAGAGTTAAATATTTACAATTTAGACAGGACTGGATGAATTTTTAAAAATAACCCAAATCTCCAAGTGGCCATGATCAGTCTGCTTTGACCCGTCATTGTGGGAGGGTGAAGCATTTTAGAAAATGTTTTTATTTTTATTCCCCGTATGGTCAGGGATAAACCACTTTTTATGTCAACACTATATCTTATCTTATTGTTTTGAGCTAAAAATTTAGACCTATTTGACTTGAGCATCTAATTTGTATAAACACTTATCTAGGCTTTTTTTTTTTTTTAACTTATTTTTTTAGTTAACTGTTTCTTTACTGTATTTAATTATTAGGTAAATCTGAATTCACTTTTTTTTTTGGGGGGGGTAGACAACAATATCATTCTGTTGCCTTGGCTAGAGTGTTCTGGTGTCAGTCTAGCTCATAGCAACCTCAAACTCCTGGGTTTAAGGGATCTTATTGATGTGACCTCTTGAGTAGCTGGGACTACAGACTCCTACCATGACACCCAGTCTCAATTCACTTTTTTATAGGTGTATTGGTTGTTGGCTCCTGTTGACCTGTTATAATTTATAGACTCATTAATTTTTAAGCCCCATATGAGTTTTTTAATAATCTTGGCTGGAATATCATAAGTAGTGAGTTTATTTTTGTACTAGTAGAGAAGTCTGCAGATTGAAAGTGGGTAGGAAAAAATAGAGAAATAGGGATCTTAGAAATCTCTACATATTAACTTTATAGTTCATAGAGTAGTAGTTTTTTGTCAAGCTTAGAAAGTTCAAATAATGGGCCTAACCTCAGTGGTTACCGTGCTGGCCACATACACTGGGGCTGACTGGTTCGAACCTGACCTGGGACCGCTAAACAACAATGGCAATGACAACAACAACAAAATAGCTGGGCGTTTTGGTGGGCGCCTGTAGTCCCAGGTACTTGGGAGGCTGCGGCAAGCTTAAGCCCAAGAGTTTGAGGTTGCTGTGAGCTGTGACGCCATGGCATTCTACCAAGGCCGACAATGTGATTCTGTCTCAAAAACAAACAAACAAACAAAAAAAAACAAAGAAAAGAAAGTTTGAACAATGACCATTTCAGTTCTCTCTCTCTCTTTTTTTTTTTTTTTTTGGTGTTATTTTCCCATCAGTTTAAAATGTGTATGTGAATGGACTATAAATTTTCAATGTATAGTTAGCTGGAATTCCAAAGTTTGGCATCCTTTAGAATTTTGAGGATCCTGTTCTATTTTTTATTAATCTCTCAAGAGCAAAGAAAATCTTAGAAATACTCTCAGAGAATATCAGGAATATGGAGTTTTGTTAGTTGGTGTTGACCTCTCCCCCCTCCCCCGTGGCTTTTATTATTTATTTATTTATTTATTTATTTATTTATTTATTTATTTATTTAAGATGGAGTCTCACTTTGTGGCTCTTAGTTGAGCACTGTAGCATCATAGTGCACAACAACCTTAGTCTCTTGAGCTCAAGCAATCCTCTTGCCTCAGCCTCCCAAGAAGCTGAGACTACAGGCATCTGCCACAATGCCTGGCTAGTTTTGTCAGTTTTAGTAGAGAAGTGGTCCTAGTCTTCTTCAGGCTGGTCCCACTCTTCCTGAGCTCAGGCAGTCCACCTGCCCTGGTCTCCAAGAGTGCTGGGATTATACGTGTGAACCACCGTGTTCCTTGCTTTTTAATTGGCCATCTTGTTGTGACCATCTTTTAGTGTGTTTATTTTTCCTGTGGGAAGATGTTTAGAAACAAGCAATAAAATAGCAAAATGATTTACAGATATTTATTTAGTACTCAAACTGAAATGAAACCACAAATAAAAGTATTCCCAGGAATTTTTAAGCAGGCATGTAGATCAAACTAAATATTAAAACCAGGTGTACATTGGCTCAGCGCCTATAGCTCAGTGACTGGGGCACCGGCCACATACACCAGGGCTAGAGAGTTTGAACCTGGCCCGGACCTGCCAAACAGCAGTGACAATGAGAACAACAACTACAACAACAACAACAAAAAGCTGGGCGTTGTGGCCAGCATCTATGATCCCAGCTACTTGGGAGAGTTGGAGGTTGCTGTGAGCTATGACACAATGGCACTCTACCAAGGGTGACATAGTGAGACTCTGTCTCAAAACAAACAAACAAACAAAAAACCGAGGTGTACAGATTGCAAAGTGAATTTACTAGAAAATGACACGTCTCACAGGCAGATTGTGAATTCTACCGAAACAGTTTTCATACCAGAAGGGCCCTTGTCTTTATGCCAGAAAGGTTTTGGTTAGAAAGACTTTTATTGTGTTACAAGGGATATAACCTTCATTCAAGTGCACTTATACTTAAATTAAATCCTGAATAAATTAAAGAAAAAACTCACCAAAAGGAGCTAGAGTGAGAATTTGAGAGGAAATTAACCAGGGTAGAAAATTGACTCATGGAAACAGAGAATACTAAGGGCTCATTCAGCCCTTCTTTGGATTCCAGGGGCACCGACTTGTCTAAGGTAAGTTCATTTTAATCTCCTTAGTCTTTGTCCATTTGTTATTATAATCAAATACCTGAGACTATGTAATTTATAAAGATATAACTTTGACTTCACAGTTCTGCCGACTTGGAAGTTCAATGGCATGACATTGCCTGCTTGTGAAAGCTTTCGTGCTGTGTTATAACATGGCAGAGAAGGTCAAAAAGGAATGGGATTCATGCAAAGTGAGAATCAAACAGGCAGAGGAACCTTCCTTTATGACAACCTGTTCTCAGAGGAACTAATCTAGTCTTGTAGAAATGAAAATTTGACTACTTTGAGAATGCCACCAAAGGAATCTGCCCTCATGACCTTAACACTTCCCACTAGGCCTCATGTCCAAACACTACCACATTGGGAACCATAAATTTCAACATGAGTTTATTTGGGGAGAAACAAAATGTGTCCAAATTATAGCAAACACTATTACGTCAAACTACATAACAG
This sequence comes from Loris lydekkerianus, assembly GCA_963574355.1. Lineage (NCBI taxonomy): Eukaryota > Metazoa > Chordata > Mammalia > Primates > Lorisidae > Loris > Loris lydekkerianus. Next base: position 35,868 of record CAUYPK010072711.1, on the reverse strand, counting down.
AGGGAGACTATCTAAAATTAAATAAGTTTGTATTCTGACAAGCTGGCAAATATTAAGGATTTTGGACTATATTAAAAGAATTGACTATTAATCTTTGCTCTTGAAAGGCTTAAAATTTTGTTGGTATTATATCATATACATATTTTGAAATATCAAAGAATATGATCATGTCTAATACAAATGGTACCTACTGATATCAGAGGCAGCATCTTAATCAGAATAATGATTCAGAGTCCTGGGAAATCTTTAGTACTAGGAGGGACAATGGTTCATTATGGTGGGCAAGTATGAGGAAAAGGATCATGGAGAAAAGTGGGAATTGAGTTGTACCCCATAAAAGCTGGTGAAAAAGAATGTGTCAGGTATATAGTAGGGGTGGAGTTTAGAGCATGGAAAACCTGACTAAACTCTGGCCATTATACAATTTGTATATTATAAGAGAGAATTGAAGATTATGTCTAGGCTGGACCAGGGTAGTACAAAGCAGTATGGCACTGGAGTGTGAAAAAAATAACCAGGGAGAGAAATTAGAATTCACTTCTTTATCAATGGTGAGCTTCCGAAAGGGTTTGAGCATGAGACCGGTCAGCTTAAGTGGCACTTTTGCCATCTGGGCAACATGAAGTTGTTGGAGCTATGTTTAATCGATATATATAATTTTTTGAATGGATAAGTAGTCCTCAATATGTCAAGAGCTAGTTTATTTAATTTCTTTATAGTAGTGGCTTATATTTGGAAAGTGGTCAGTAACTCAGTTCTCGTTTTTCGTAGTTACATTTGGTCTTTTAGGAACAGCTTTTTTTTTTTTTTATTAAATCATAGCTGTGCACATCGATATGATCATGGGGCATCATACACTAGTTTCATAAACTGTTTGACACATTTTCATCACACCGGTCTACATAGCCTTCCTGGCGTTTTTTTAGTTGTTGTACCAAGACATTTACATTCTACATTTACTAAGTTTCACATATATCCTTGCAGGATGCACCGCAGGTGTGATCCCACCAGTCCTTCTCCCTCTACTCCCCTCCCCCCTCCCTCCCCTCCCGTTCCCCTTTCCCCCTATTCTTAGGTTGTAACTGGGTTACAGCTTTCATGTGAAAGCCCTAAACTAGTTTCATAGTAGGGGTGAGTACATTGGGTACTTTTTCTTCCATTCTTGAGATACTTTACTAAAGAAAGGCTATGTAGACCAGTGTGATGAAAATGTGTCAAACGGTTTATGAAACTAGTGTATGATGCCCCATGATCATATCGATGTGCACAACTATGATTTAATAAAATAAATAAATAAATAATAAAAAAGAAAATGTGTCAAACGATCTATGAAGCTAGTGTATGATGCCCCATGATCATATCAATGTACACAGCTATGATTTAATAAAAAAGAAAAAGAAAAGAAAAATAATCCCCATGCCAAGAACTGAAAAATAAATTGTAAAAATGTAATGTGAAACTAATTATATAAACGTGGCCCTACAGGTAGGTAACATTGTGATTTCTCTTAGGTTTTATTACCTAGAATTTTGCCATAAAATCTATATTGGTATATTTACTAGAAGCCAAATAGAAGGAAACTATGACGTGAATCCGTGACTTTCTTTTTTGAAGATATTTACATGGGAATTAAGATGTTAGTTACTGAATATCAAATGCTTTCCCCTGGTTTGTAAGTATGAGAATTATCTCTTTTAGACATTATTCGTATTAAAAGAAAAAAAAAAGTTACTTGTCTAGTAATTAATCACTTCTTAATTTTAAAACTTTGCATTTTAAATATGATATTTAAGCATGGATAGCTTTAAATGTTCATATAAGCTTTTCATATATTAAATTGTCAGAGAAAACACTAAGATAGAAAACAAAACCATCTCAAAGTCATTAGGGGATAATTTTTTTTTTTAATTGTTGGGGATTCATTTAGGGTACAATAAGCCATGTTACACTGATTGCAATTGTTAGGTAAAGTCCCTCTTGGAATCATGTCTTTCCCCCAGAAAGTGTGGCACACACCAAGGCCCCACCCCCCTCCCTCCTTCCCTCTAAGATGCAAAATCATTTCTGAAATGTTTCTTTTATTCTCTTAAATAAAATATACCAGTTATGTGTTTATTCTATTTAATAAATAGGGAATTTGTTTTAATTATCTTATTTTCTTTATTATTTTAGTCCCTTTCACTTTTGATTTCTTTTTTAAAAGGATAGAAAACATTTATTTAAGGTGGGAAATATGTATGTCAAATATAACATGTCAGGTATACAGGGATGTCAATGAATAATAATAATACATTAAGAAACAATGAGTTCACAGGATGCTAAGAAAATAGTGTGTACAGAAGACTTTCTTATAGATGAATGTTGGCTAATGGACACAGAAGTAATAGAATCACACATTAGCAAACTCCAATCTGTTATACACTCTCTACAAAATATGTAATGAAAAGATTTCCTATTTTCTTAGTGTCCTGTTGTTCCAGTTCCAACCCAACCAGCAATCCATAGATAACTTTTCTTAACTGTTATTTTTACATCCTTCATGAGTGTATGTTTATATAAGCAAATAATCAAGTAACTTTCCCCCCATTTTACAAAAAATATAACGTAGCATTATATATTTGAAATATCTACTCATAATTGCACCGAATGTTTTCTTTTTCAACAATATTGTGTTACATGGTAGTATTGTATTTATTAAATTGATAATCAGGTTGATTTCTTGATATTTGTATGTATCATATTTTTTTGCTTTCTCTGTATATCTATAAAACAAATTCCCTCATGGCACTGCATAGTTAACTGTATCTGGTTTTTTTGTTTGTTTGTTTGTTTTTTGTAGATATTTGTCTTACTCTTGTTAAATCAAAGGGTAAAAATAATATCTCATATTATTTTAATAATTGCCTTTTAAAGAATAGAGATAATGATCTTCTCATAATTTAAGTACCAAATGAACTTGGGTGAAGCGTATATATGAACTATTTCTACCATCCATTTTTCTGTCAAAATTAATACCAACACATATAATATGTATATTTGTCATGTTTGTTCATAAGGTTGCAATAATTCCTGGTTTTTAATTGACCTTCCCAATTTATATTTTCATTCAGAAATTTGTTTCATTTTCTAAACTTATCTCTAAATTTTTTATATTTATTTTTGAATGTTGAGTCATAGTCAAAGCAGTTTTTCTTGTTCCAGGCACAGGAAGCATTTTTCTCTGGTGTTTTTTACTAATATTTTAATGGCTAGGAGGATTTTTATATATATCATTAAGATGTTGTAATGTATCCATGAATATGGCATGATCTATGTAAATTTTTGTTTTATTGTATATTCTTGTGTTTGTTTTACAGAGATCAATTCAGGATTACAAATAAAATTTATTGAATTTTTCATATTTTCTTCACTGATTCACATGCCATTTTTATTAGTTAATTAGTACTTAGTCTATTTTGAGACATTATGTTCTGTTTTTGCTGTATAACATTATTTATGAACCATTAAAATACTGATTTCATATTTAAAGCTTGACATAATGCTTTAACATTTGTCATTAGACATCTTTTATCATTTAGTTTTTATTAAGAGATTCCCCATTATTTCCATTTTATTATTTCAAAATAATAAATATAATTAATTATATTTATAAATTTGAATATCAAATTATTCAATTCTGGAATATCTGTTGGTGTTTAAAAATTTAAATGAATTTAGAGAGAAGACAAACAAGTGCACATTTTGCATTCAATTAATGAAACAAAATTGTTTTGAGTTTTTCTTTTTTCTTTTTTATTTGCTTAATATTTGTGTGGGTGTGGATGTTTGGTGAGGAGAGTTTTCTCTAAGTATCTTTTACATAGATTTTGCATTTATTGATAACTTTATTTATAAATATATCATTAATTTAATTTTATTTCAGATTAACATAAGGGTACAAATATTTAGGTTACTTTATTTTCAATTGTAAGGAAAAGTTCAAATTGTAGTTGAGCCCAGGGGTGCGTTAAACACACTCACATTATGAACATTAAGTGACATCCCACCAATTGCCCTCCCATCTCCCTCCAATCTGCCTCCCACACCCCTTTCCCACCTTTCCTCTCAATCTTGCTAGACCATCGCTGTGTTTATTTTTCTTTTGTGTGAGTTTGTAGTTGTTTATATATTGATTTCATATTAGTATGGAGTTCATTGGATACATTTTTCCCCATTCATTAAATAATTTACTAAGAAGAATGTGTTTCAACTTCATCCAGGTAAATACAAAAGATTTAAAGTTTCCATTTTTCCTTATGGTTGAATAATATTCCATGGTATACATATGCCATATGCCATATGCCGGGGTTTGTTAAGCATGCATGGATTGATGGGTACTTGGATTGCTTCCACATCACAACATTTGTTAATTGAGCTGAAATAAACATTCTCATGCAAATGTCCTTGTGTTGAAATGATACTTTTTCTTCTGATAGATACCTAGTAATGGGACTGTGAGATAAAATGGAAGGTCAACTTAGTTCTTTGAGAAGTCTCCATACGTCTTTTCATAGAGCTTGTATAAATTTGCAATCCCACCAGCAATACAAAAGTGTTGCCTTTTCTCCACATCCATCCTAGCATCTGCAGACTTGAACTTTGTAATGTGTGCTAATCTCATTGGAATTAGGTGATATCTTACAGTGGTTTTGATTTGTATTTATCTGAAGATCAGATCTGATCTCACACAGCCAGTTTTAGTTGCCAAATAGGCCTGTGCAGTGCTCCCCCAAAATCCCCAATTTAGTTTGTCTTTCAATTACTATTCAGGGACAAACTAACCTTTCAACTAAAAGTGGTAATTAACATTAAAAAAGCTGAAATTAATCATGGGGAGGAGCCAACATAATTCCAGCAACATGAAAAATCAGAGCAGAACAACTCCCCAGAGAGATTACAAGGGATATACAGTTGAAACTATCATCTATAGAGAAATTGTTGAAAAGTCAGAAATAGAATACAGAATATCGATGGGAAAAAAATATTACTGGAATTGAGGAGAGGATGGAAATAAAAATTAAAACATAGTCTAAAAGTTGTCTCAAAAATTTAGTGAATTTAAAGACAAAGTCACCAAGGAACTGGACATAAGGAAAGATATAGGGAAACCTGTGTTATCTTTTTTGATGTATGAGAAGTGTGTTTTCACTTGCCCTATTTTGAAATGTATGAAAGTTGCATTTTTATTGTCATATTATTTAGCTCTCTTATAGTAATTTTATAGTTGGATTTCTTTTTATTTTCCAGGAATACATTACATTTTTTTTTGCAAACAGTGATTAATTTGCTTTCATTTTTCTCTAATATTTCAACTTCAAATTCTTCATCTTTACAATTTGCTTATTAATACAAATTATATAATATAATATATAATATAATATAATATAATTATATAATATAATACAAATTATTAATACAAATAATGCTGTTAAATGCTATTTCAGTATCTATGCAGAAAATCACTCACAGCGGGCCCACACATTTTCACTCTCTGCTAGAACACCATGGAGGTATAAATTATCTCAATAGACTACCCTCATAAAAACCCTAATACTACATAGTCCTCCTAGTAAATACACTAATGGTATTCACCAGCAAAAATATTATGGATGATACTTTTCAATAACATGTTTTTTAGTAGGACACCCCATATTTTTTTCAATTGCCTGTTGTAAGTATGGATGGGTATATGGATTTATAGAACATTGCTGGTTTGAAAGTCATATAAGTTGTTCAATTAATGAGATATAAAACAGAGAAGTTCATAAATAAAAGTGGTTCCCTTTGTATAATTAATGTCTGCACATACATTGCTTAATAAAATCTTATGTGTTAAATCTGAAAAGAAAATATATTCCCTTAGAAGCCTTTTATGGAATTATGTCTGATAGACTCATATTTCCCTAAAATGGATGTGTTTTTAACACCTTGGCAGAGCAATTGCCTGCAGACTTTGAAAAATTGAACCTTTTTTTGTACACCTATGGGTTGTATAGTCCACGTTTCTCAATTGAATATTTTGTGTTATCACAGCATCTATAGAGGACTGCACAAACTTTGTTTCCAAGCATCTTTCAGAATGACACATTATATTAACACATTTCCTAGTATTGAACCATGTTTCCATTCCTGAAATAATTCACATTTACACAATGCATTATTTTTAATGTGATGTTAAATTTCTATACTGTAATGTATTTGGGAATTCAAAAACACTATTAACGATTGTCCTTTTTTTGGTATAAAAACTCAGTGATTTATGTGATTTTGTTCTTACAAATCAGTTAGAACATTTTATTTTTTACATGCTCTTAACAGTTTTTAAGCACCGAAATTCTTTAGTTGAAAAGGATGTTTTGTTCTATGAATTTGTCTGGGCCTGGTGCTTTTGGAGGAGTATTTATTCTTTGACAAGAGTTTCTGCTACTCTCATAAGAATGGATGTGTTTACCTTTCCCATGTCTTACGTGATGCATTTTGATATTATTTTTACTTTAATATTTTAGAAATATATTTGCATAGTTGAGAAAATTTGACTTTTTTTAAAGATTAGTATTTGTGATTATTTCCTCCTAAAAAAATCATTTGTGTTCTTGAGCTAGCTCTATGTTTTTCTTCATTAGAGTATTTAGGACATGTATTATTATACCATTGCACAGAACTTTACCTAAATAGTACTAGATGGATCACCCAAGGATTAGCTTTTCTTTGTATATTATTTTTAAATTTTTGTAACGTACATTAGTGGGATTTTTTTGTTTTTGTATATTTATTTTACCATTTTACTTGTTATTTTGTATATATATATTTAGCTTTGGGGTTGTATAAATGTTTGTATTGTTTTTGGCATTATTCATTTATTTATGTACTCACTTATCAATATGGCTTTTGTATATTTCCTCTAGTAGTTTTTCTTTTGTTCTTTCAATTGTAATATTTATGTTAGTGATTTTCCCCTTCTTCATTGTTTCATATATTTTATTGTTTTCTGTAATTATTGTCATATTACCATTTCTTCTACAAGTTTGATATTTCTGAATTTTTTTCTTTCTTTACACAAAGAGAGTTTCACTGAGTTTTGTTGGGGTTCATTGTTTATTTAATTTTAAATGTGTGATTATTTCTACTGGCTGCTTGGCAACAGCTTCTAGTAAATGTTCTTCAAGTGATAGTAAAGCTCCTGCTCATTCATAGTCGCACTTTTTCCCTAGTCATATTTTGATTATGTCCACATAAATTTTATTTTTATTTATGCTTAAATATGAATAATTTTGCAGCAAAACAATTTTTAAGAGCTTTCTGTGTTTATATGTGTGTGCAGAGGGCACAATGAACCTGCTTCATACTCTTTTGCTTGCAAGGTAGATTTTCATTCTTTGTGATTCTTCTGGAAGTCCCTTGATTACCGTTTTCTGAAATGAAGTCAGTGTAAAGGAGTTTCTGTCATCAGCCCTGCCCATTCTGGTTTTGGCTTTCATTATTGAAAATGGCAGACATGTTTTGCACTATGGAATGAGTTCCTTCCCTTCAAAAAGTGTTTACTTGATGGTACTTTGCAAAATGTGAAATAGTTGGGCTATCACATTTTTTTCCTCTAATTCTTTATTTCACTTCCATCCTCAAGATTTGAGCCACACCCATGTTTTGGTAGCCCTTTTCCTTGTTTTAGAATCAGATGATTTTTATCTATTTCTTTATGATTAAAAAAAATGAATATGAAGTCAGTAGACGATCTGCTACCCACATAAGAGAAAAACTTAATTCAAGGAAGGGGGCAGGGTATGATGGAGTGGGGAGAGGGGAACAGGGAGGACAAAGGGGGTGCTCCCACTCAATGGGCACAATGTTAGGTGTATGACACACCTCTTGAGGGTGGGACACAATAATAAGACAGACTTTACCTAACAAATGCAAACATCATAGCCTAATTCTTTGTACCCGTAATTAAAAAAAAATATTTCTCAGATTTTTTTCCTCTTTGGTTATTGTTTTTCTTATTCTTTATCATTGCTTTTTTTTTGTTTGTTTGTCATGTTCTAGGACAATAGGAGAAAGATGCTGAACTAAGCAACCACGTTCTTGCCAAAAGTTTCTGAAATAATTGGAACACATATAAATACTTAAGAAGACATGTAACATATAATCCTTTCCATCTGGTATAAACGTTAAGGTTGGAAAAACATCTCTAAAAACAGAAAAATGTGTCATTCTAGATTGTTTTATTTTATCAAAATCTAGTAATAAAATGATTTTGAAATAGTTAGCACTTTGTTTTAAAAATTAAAAAAAAAAAACCCATAAGTGAACAGTTGCACCCAAAGTAATATACACCACTGTCAGTTTATACACATCATAATTGTAAAATTCCAAGGGAAAATGTATGATTAAAATTAGGAATTCTACTAAAGATAAGCATGAGGTGAACCTAAGTAAGTATATGTTCATTTTTCAATAATTACATATTTCTGTTCTTTCAATGGATAACAAAAGGAAAAATACATTGTCAGTTTGCAGAATTAGATTTTTATAAATAATAGTATATCTCTCCCAGCTAAGCATAAAGAATGCTAGCCTTTGGCAAATTCCACTCTCTGTGAAGTAACTTTGTGACCTCCTGGTGTTCTACTTCTTACTTCAGCTCTGTGAACTAATGAATGTTTCCTGTACACTTGCAGTCAGATTTGAAATCATAAGTGGAATTATTTAATATTTATTTATTTACTTCTTTATTTAAATCTTTTGGCAGGCATAGGAGATGGTTCCTGGACAGACTTGATAAATACATGGGCTTTATATCACAATACAAAAATCCTTGGGTAATGGTACCATAGAACAAATATTTCAGGTAATATAAAGAACAACATACAATGCGGGGCTTAAAACAGTATGTTCCCATGTGGGTCAAACTGAGTTATTCCCATGGAAGCTTCAGCTTTGCTTTTAGTTTCATTAAGTAAAATGCCTTTTTTATTTTCTTAACAATTGAAAAATAAATGAAAGAAGCAAATGCAATATAGATTTGCAATAACTAGATTTGGATTGGGCTCAATTGAAAGTTACACTGAAATGATTATGGAAAATAAATCTGTGATTTATGATCATTAAATATAGTTTAATACACTTGATGGTGTTAAAAATATTGTTGCTATCTGAAAGATCAGTTCACTGAGCAACGCTAAATTATTAAATCAGAAGCAGCCTCAAGTGCAAATCAAAAGGAGCTGGAGTAACCAGTGTTGTCTCATTTTTCCAATGTAGGACCCAGTTACTGAACATCAAGTGGATATGTGCTTTGGAAAGGAAGATATTCCATGATAACCATAATAGTGATAATAAGAACAAATCTAAAACCATTGACTTCTTGGATTAACAAACTGATAGAGTGATGAAAACCATGGCATCTTGGTAGAGCAAATATGGTAAGCACTGGGGAGCATAAGTAAGGTGACTCTGCTCTCTGATGGTGATTTGGTCCATGCGCTCTTTCCTTCAGAGTGGAAAGTTTAAATAGACTACTAAGCAAGAGGCATTAGCAAACTAACAGGGGGAGGGTTGGTCTATGGTTGGTTTACCTTTTGTAGGGCTAGGGAAATGTGTGATCCATTACACTCAAGGTGAACTTAGAACAGGACATTTGGGCTTATGTCCCTCAGGGCTCTAGGGCCTGTCTATCTTGAGAAACTTTGGGAAGTGCAGGTAAAAGAAGGCCTTTATCTGTCCCAAGAGAATGAACCCTCTCTTTGGAGCAGTAGCCTGTGAATTCACTGCACATGTAGAGCTGCAAGAAATTCAAAAGACAATCAAGTTTATAATGAGTTTCTTCCTTGTTTTTTTGTGTGTGTTGGGGTGCTTCAGACAAATCATCTTAGAAAAAAAGGAAGCAAGTTTTCAATTTTTCAGCATGTTGCCAAATATTTTAGCACAGGACAAGGCACAAGGAACATTTATCAAATGTAGTTTACAGGACTAGTACTATGACTTCAAGAATTTATAATGCCTATCTGACCAAGTGTGATTTTTCTAGTATGTGTCCCACAACTTATACACTAAAGCCTATATAAATTCAAAATAACCCGCATAACCTGACCGGCTGTAGTTCCTGAGTTCAAAGCATTTGATGTTTTGCTGCTGTGAGGGAAGGGCTTTTTTTTTTGTTTTAGAGTGCTCAGTGAAAGTAAGTGAAATACTACAGCAAAGTCAAGATACATCCTAACAGCAGCAGAGTGTGTGTGTGTGTGTGTGTGTGTGTGTGTGTGTGTGTTGGGAGGAAGGAGAGCAGTATACATACACTTCGTTTTTATTAGATCACAAATTAGCATATAATTAAAGGATTGACGTGAGGGGGACTTTTCATGGTCTGGCATGCAGTATCCATTCAGTACTCTAGCAATAGATAGTGAGTAGTGGAGATGTGTTATGGGAGAGGAGCACCAATATTCAGAAGAATCCGAATTATGTAAGAGGCTGCTGCCGAAACCTATCTATCATCCCACTCTGGAAAGAGACAGGGTTCCTATTTCCCTGGAATATAAGAAAATCAGATCCAGGGAAGGGAAACATCTCTATATTTCCATATGCAAATATCTTTTTTTAAACAAAGCTAGAGCAAGCTAGAAATGCAAGACCCATGGAAAATAGTCACTCACAACAAGGTTCTTCTCTAATCTCTCCTACTCTCATTAATCTGGTTTCAGTGGTTTATCTGCGCCGCCTCACCTCCACACTGCCCAACACCCTCAAATAAGGAAAAGATTTACCATCTCCCCATAAATACCAGACACCAAGTTCAACCTGGATTTCAGATAAACAACACTTCTTCTTTAGTGTAAGTGTGTTCCATGCAATATTTGGTATGTACTGATGCAAATACTATTTTACACAGTGTAAATTAAAACTTGGCTAGTCTTTGTGTATTTTATTTGCTTTATCTGCCAACATTAATTGTTCCCTATGAAGGAAATGAAAAGTATGTTTTAGTGCCACTGACTTGAAAAGATTTTGCAAAGCCTTGGGAGGGAATCTAGTAACAATCCTATAAATGTATTTTCAAATCACTTTTTTTTTCTTTCAGAATAATGTTTTTTTCTTAATTTCATAATATTGGCGAGTGTACATGCTTGGTTTACATGATTCGTTTTTTTCACAAAGTGAGTCGAGGTTACAAGCATGCTCCTCAGCCAGACAGTGTGCACAATACCCAGTAGAAATGAATCTGCCCTCACCTTCTTTCCCCTTCCCCCAACTTAATTTTCATTGAGATTTACTTCCATATGTGCACTTAAGTGTTGTTGGGTCATATCCAACCTGGTATCCAGAGTTATGATACACAATTAAATCAATCTTCTAAAAGTAGTTCTGCCTTTAATTCATTAATAGTTCAGTCAAAAAAAAAAAAAAAAAAAAAAAGGAATCACTTTTGACAGTACCTAAAATAACTAGTAAATGAATACAACTGTTTCTTTATGAATACACAATAATTCTTTCTTTCCTCTGCAAACAACACACTTAGCAATGGAAGAAAACACTTGCTCATAAAATTTTTAATTTATCTGGAGAATACAATAAACTGTACAACCATAGCCAATCTATCATTAACACAATCATTTTTTGATATTCACTCAACATATAATTGATTAATTTCTACAGAAAGAACTAGAGCTAACTATAATACACTATTTTAGGAAACTTTCTAGATGCAGTATATATAATGGAAATTAAAAGAATTCACATTGATATACAGGGTGGTCATGAAGTTCGTGTGCAATTTAAAATAGTCAGAAATTGCACATGAACTTTATGGCCAGCCTGTAATACACTGGATTATGGCTTAAAGCTAGACGCCTAGAATTTAAAAACTTTGTTATTAGCTTCTCTTTTGAGGAAGAAATGTTTAGTGATGTTTTAACATTTTCTTTTCATAATCTAAAGGAAATAGATGCTTCTAGTCAAATTTAAAAACAAAAATTATCAGCCAAAATCGCATTCTACTAATTTAAAGATATTTTATAACTGTTAGCATTTGGTGTGGTAACTTTTAATGTGGTTTGCAATGGAGTGGCTTAAACCTGTCCATGAGAAGCAATTGCAACGTCATTTTTTCCACCTTCCTTCCATTTTCTTCCTTCCTTTCATCCTTCAAACCCTTTGGGATTCTTATAGGTGGAAATGCTACTTGAGCATACTAACTATATTAAAAAAGCATCTGCTCTCTCCAGGTAACTAGGTCTCAGTTTCATTAGGTACATTATAAACACAGCCCCAATTTCCAGACCTCCCAACATTCTCAACCTTTACCCTGTCACTTAGATTGTGTAGCCTCAACTTTGTGATCTGCTTTCACCAAAGCGATCCTAGCAAGCATGATTCAAGTGGAGGCTTGAAAAATACTTGTGCAATTAAAATTTTCTTTCTCTTATGCTTTTTTATCTCCCTGAAAAAAATTTTCTATAATAGTTGTCTGAATGGTCACAGGGGCAGGATAAGAGTTAAGTTTCAGAACCAAGTCACTTGAGTTTTCCCATTCGGTATCCACCAGACCTGCATGAGATTAGCCAATTTCTGACCTGATCATTCAACCTATGATAATAAACAACTATTTCTTAAATTATTCAATCATTGTTGCTTTTTATACCCAATTTCTATTGCTACTTCATATAATATGATAAAATACAGCTGCTAATACCTACTTGCATTTACTCTGTTGCTGCAACTATGTCTTGGTTTGTTAATTTTTACAAAACTCTGTTTAGTGCTATTATCTCTATGTTAAAGATGGAAAATATGTTATTGAATATACAACAAAACTCCTGCAGAGCTAGAATTTAATCTAAGATAGTCTGACCTTAGATCCTGGACTCATACATCCAACTGTCTTATCTTTGCCCACAAAACTAATATTTAAGCTCTTCAAGTCCTTATGACTTCAAAGGTGTATTCATTAGAATGTTTATATCTTTGATGGAGCACGTTGCCTTAAAAATAAATATACTACTTGCATTTCATTAGCATTTACAGAATTCTTGATGGCACTTTGCACTAATACATTAAATCTACTATTCAAGATCCTCAAGCAAATTCATCTCATACTCATTTATAGTAAATTATGCTCTAACAGGACATAAAATCTACTGGATTTATAAGATGGATATATATTGAATATAAGATTCTGTGCTTGGCATGGATACATATATTAGACTTGGATAACACAGATTAATCAGTTAAATGCCATTTTTAGAGCTATATGTTTAATATATGACATATTTAGGATTTCTGTGAGAGCTAGTCATAGTCTTCTGGAATGAAGTTCAAATTATTCCTTTGAGTATAAGTAACGCATTCTTCCAACCTTTTGCAACTGAGTGAAGCTATTACTAATTCTTTCAGGAAACTGGCTAATTCATCTGAATATTGTTTGACTCCTTTAGTATCTTGGACACATTAATAATGAGTCATAGCTATTATTGTTAATAACAACAAAAATGCATAGCACAAACATTTTATGTTTGACTCATATCATTATCCTACTTAGAGTGTCTTCCCTTTCCATGTCCACCTGTCAAAAATTCTACAGTTTTCAAGACCCAGTACAAATGTGTCAAGCTTGTTGAAAATTCCTCTAATTTCATATTCTAGGAGTTGTCTCTTACTCCTTTGAATAATTTTAGAAAGTCCCTAAGATTTATTTGATGGTGCTCATCATATTATGTTTTATACTTTCACAGATTATGCTATTTCCAAAGATTTTAAACATACAAAAAGGTGAAGGAATGGTATATCGAATGCCTATTTACCCTGCATGTGATTTACTAATTTTAAGGTTGCCTGATCTATTTCTATAGTTATTTACTATTACTTTTGTGCAGAATAAAAATGAATTGAAGGTGTCAGGGCTTTTCTCCCCTGAAAACTTCTGCATGCATTGCTTAAAAGAAGATTCTTCTTTTATATAAGCACAATATTATTATCATACTTCCTAAATTTAGCATTAGTACAATAATACAAGCTAAAATAGGGTTTATATTTAAATTATTCTGCTTATACCATAGTGCATTTTACATCAGCATCTCTTCCTCCTAGGATTTAATTAAGGTTTTTACATTGAATATGTTGGTATATTTCTTTAGTGCCCCTTTCTATAATGGTGCCTGCTCCTTTTCTGCTCCATCTGAGATACATGCATACCTATATGAATATAGATATATAGACACATATATGTGTGTATCCCTATCTATCATCCATATTTTAAAAATCTAGGTTGCCTGACTCACTATAAGATGTAAGTAAGAAATTTGATAACAAAACAACCTACCTATTTTATCACACTGGAAGGCATCTGATATTAATATTACCATTATCAATGATACAAAATATGATCATTTGGCTGAATGATATGCTTCAAGTCTGTCAAGTATATATGATCTCTTTTCAATTAATAGGCAACTTGTAGAGTTATCTTTTGAGATTATATGCATATTCTGTATCCTAATATCTTTCACCAATTATTTTGTGTTCATTGATGCTCTTGCTTGAATAAATTATACATTTTAAAACTAAGCAAACCTTGCATTCTTTCCTGCATAGTCTAAGATAGTGGTCAAAATGTGGTCCTATGAGCATCAGCATCAACATCTTCATGGTAGTTGTAAAACATTCAAAGTAACTTTTTTTTTTTTTTAATTTAAAAATAGTACAGGGTTACACACATTTTGGTGCTTTTTTTTTTTTTTTTTCAAGTGTTTCAGGTCAAATTTTTAACTGTGCCCTTTAGGCAGAATACGTGCATGGACCTGATTTGTGTGAATTAGCCCAACCCCTCCCCACCCCCACATTCAAGTTTCTTACACCACACCTTAGATCTAGTAGATCAGAAACTCTGGAGGTAGAGCCCAGAAATATGTACAAGTAAGTCTTTCTGTTGATTGTGATATGCAATAAAGTTTGGGAACAAATGCTCTGAAATTAATTTTATTCTAGAAGTTTCTATGGCTGCCACCTGTGTATTGGTGTAATTTGGTAACACGTTAGATCAGCAGCAGCTCAAACTTTCTGCTTAGAGCCTGATCACCTCTACATACTTTGCTTACTCCTTCATTTACAAACTTGGAAGTGACAAGAAGTTAAAGACTTAGATGACAGCCCTTGAATAATGAGAGACAGTAATCAGTAAATAACTGTTCCCTTCATTAGTAGTTTAATGGTTCAATTCATGGGTGCATTTTGCATAATTCTTTAGAGGGTCATAGCAGTACTGTGGGCAACAGTATCAGTTCAGTAATGCACCTTTGTATTAGTTTTCTCTTCTTCCTTTATATTCTCTCTAGACGTCCCATTCTCTTTTCTTGAATTACTCCCCCCAAATAATCCATAACCTCCCAAATAAGGCATTTGTGAATGCCCTTGTTTCACATTCTCCTTTCTACTAATAACAAAGTTAAGAGATTTAGAATCAGAAGAGGTACTTAAAGTCTCACTCTGGGTTAGTAGGCTAGAAGTGGATCATTCATCTGTCAGAGGGGGATGTTAAGAACCAGATTACTGGTGGTGATAAGGCAGATAATTCATGGAATGAAGTAGAATCACAATTATTATCTTTCCTAGAAACAATTTACTTTTTGAGTTAAGTGTAAAGTGAAGTACAAGTTGAAGTGCTATTGGGGTATTTGAAAAGAACATGGGCAATAGTAATTATAAGGTTATGAATGTAGAGTATTTTTTTGTTAATGGCTTGAAAGCCTTGAACAAAGAAAAGGACACATTTAAATTATGGAATTTAAAATTCCAGTCATACTATAAAAGTCAAAAAGCCTCCACAGCAGTTTTTAAAGACCTGTGACTGATTGACAAATTTTACTTTGAGGAAAAGACATAATCAGATAGGTCTATGGTATACACTATATCAAAGGATCTATAATGCTACAATTGCTCTCCCTTAAAAGTAGGGGATAAGGCTTGGCACCTGTAGCTCAGCGGCTGGGGCACCAGCCACATACACCAGAGCTTGCAGATTTGGATCCAGCCTGGGCCTGCCAAACAATGACAAATACAAACAACAAAAAAAAAATAATAATAATAGCCTGGCATTGTGGTGGGCACCTGTAGTCCCAGCTACTTGGGAGGCTGAGGCAAGTGAATCGCATAAACCCAAGAGTTTGAGGTTGCTGTGAGCTGTGACACCTCGGCCAGGGCATCAAGTTGAGACTCTATCTCAAAAAAAGGGATAAAGGAATATAGATACTGAATAGAATTCTGTATCACATCTATTATACCTACAAGGTTAACTAGACTGAAAATTAGGCCCAGGAATTATTATAAGGACAGTGGAGGGGATATGGAATGCACAGCATACATAGGTCTTTTATGTTTAATTTAGGCTGCAGATTGGAGAGATTAGAACTCTGAGAATTTGGTAGGATGATAACATTTGAATTATAAGCCTGAGATTCAGAATTGACATATTGCTGGAATTTTGTGCTGACAGAGAAGACTCTACGTCATTAAGATAAGAGAAGCCTCACACACGCTTTCCCTCTCTAGAGGTCCTTGGGCTCACTGGTGTAGCTTGCCCTTCTCAAGATTTCCTTCTGCTTCTTTTAATTGCCCCTAGACCAATATTTTGAATCAGGTAATGGCACAGCCTGAAGAACAGTGTAATTCTATCTGTGTGAGAAAATAGTATGCATATCCAGAGAATTGGAAGAACTTCCCAATATGTCTCAGGAAGGATCTGAGTAAAAAAGACATTAGATCTTGAAGGAACTGAACAAAAACATGCAGAATATAAGGCTGAATAGAGAAGAGATTATTGACTTTTTAAGATTAAAGATTTTATGTACTGTCACGGACTGGGACCTGCTTTTAATATTAGGAATGTCCAGTCAAAGGCTTCTTGTGGTTATGAAATCTGGTAAATAAAGTTAAAGTACCAGAATGGCCTTAGCAGCAAATTAGGAAAGGGGTCATACAGTAATTACCTGATTTGTAGTACCAGAAATAGTTTAGAGCTAGACAGTGGAAAGTTGATGCTCCATTATACAGTATAAAATCAAACTTATTCATCCAGTTTTCTAATATGAGTCAGTTTTTAGGACGACAGTTTATTGATTGATGAGAAAGTAAATCTTGAAGAAGGACTTTACAATGGCACCATAAGCAAATACCCAATTTTAAAAAATATTTTCTAAAGACACCTGTGGCCAATTGACACAGTTTACTTTAAATAAAGGACATATTCAGATAGGTCTATTGTATACACTGTATCAAAAATCATCCATAAGGCTACAATAGCACTCCCCTTAAAAATAGAGGATAAAATAATATAGATATTGAATAGAATTCTGTGACAATTTTTCTCATGGTTGACCCACAGTATACATGGATCCAGCCTTTATAACCATTTCCAGAGCCTCTTTTTAGGGCATAATTAGTAGGAATAGGAACAAAAATTCAAAGAACTCACAAATAAAATCTATTATGGTAAAAGGATTAAGAGGAACTCTTAAATTTTCCCATTTCTTCAGCCAAGATAGTAAATTAGAAGTAATATATCATCTCGGGAGGAATGCACCACATCAAAAACTTAAAAGATGGAGTGGTGATCCCCATCTTAATTCCATTCAATCCTCTCCCTGGTGCCTGAAAAAACCATGAAGCATGTTGAATTGTAGTATACTACTGTAAATATAACACATAGCTATCATAGCAGCTGCTATGGCAGATGATGTATTTTTAAAAAAGTAGATCAACAATGCTTCTGGCATTTGCTATCGTGCTATTGATCTGGTGAATACTTCATTTTCGACCTTTATTAGTAGAGAACATCAAAAGTTATTTGCAATTTTGTGTGACAGCAGGAGGAACAGATTGACCCTCTTTCTGAAAGCATCCTTACCTCTCCTATTTTCTGTATTCTCCGTCACAATATAGCCTGCAGGGGCTTTGATCTTCTTTACTTTCCAGGGAACATTATCCTGGTCCACTGTATTGATGACATCATGCTAATTAGGCAATTTATTCAGAAAGTCGCAAGTGTCCTTGATACTCTATTGTAGTTAGGTGTCACAGTGTAGGATATAAGACTTACACAGATTTCATGGTCTAAATCACTAAAACTGAAAATTTTTAGGATCCAAACAAACTGAGGTTTCAAGGACATCTCTTCTTTTAAAGGCAGAATCCTTTACATCATCTATTATTAAGAAAAACAAATAAGTGCTGAGCTTAGTAGAATGATTTAGATTTGAAGATAGCATATATACACTACTTGAAAATACAGCTCTGATTTATTTGTTGAGTTCCTCAAAATGTTGTCAGTTTCAAGTGGATTCCAGAGCAAGTTAGTATATGGCCGCCTGTCAAGTTCAGTGCAAATTGACCTGCTTGCTCAGGTCTCATGATTCAGAAGATCTGATGGTTTGGTATCTATGAGAAGATTGCAGGAGATTTTTGGTCAGGAGAGATATTTAAAGTTCTAGAGAACAACCATGCCTTCCAGATGGGAAATCAGTCTCCCTTTGGGAAGCAACCTCTGACATATGGCTAGGCTATAGTTGAGAGAGAATACTGGACCATTCACCAAATGTATATGTGGCTGAAACTTCCCATTGTGAGTTTGGTATGATTAGATACATCAACTCCTAAAGATGGACTATATAAAAACATTACCTTAGGCCTGGGCCTGAACAGATACATAAGGCACAAATAAGTTATGTGAGAATTGGCCCAGATTCCTTATTCCTTAGTCATATATCTCTTGCAAAAACTTATCTATTACACCATAACATGTCAGATACCAGCCCCAAGCATGCTATGGCTTCCCTCCCAGTGGCTTGGCAGAAGTGAGAGGAGAAAGAAAAATGAAAAAAAACAGGAGACGAAGAGAAAGTTTACAAGTTAGCTGGGCCAGGAGACAGCATGCTCTTCTTCATGAGGATCAACAAAGCATGCAACATCTTGCTCCAGGCTAGCTCCGTTTTTATTTCATACACTATTGTTTTAATCATAAATCTCCTGAAGGAAAGGCAAACAATTATGTTATGGTTCTTGCTATGCTTGCATTTTCCTAACTAAACTATTTCTTTAACTAACTGTGTTAATTGGATGGATTTATTTCTACTTTTATTGCTGTAAGTTATTTATAATCTTTAACACAAACAGAACATGGAACCATGAAAACAGTCCAAGAGCAGGGCACCAGAGAAGACCCCAATTAGGCCATGCACACAAATCACAGGAGTGACAATTAATACTGAAGGAGCTTTTTGCTCAGGCAGACAGACACTTCTGGTCATACCAAGGTAACAGAAGAAAAGAGATATTTTATCTCCTTATGTGGTCCAGAGCAAATCTTGCCATCTTAAATAAAGTTTAAACATTCTGCATAGTCTAACTTTACAAAAGCGTTCCCTGTCTCAGAGAGAGTAGCCTGTCCCATTTGGGCAAGTCCTGCCTGCCTAGAGACCTCCCATGGCTGTGGAGTCACTCTGGGGAGAGGTAAAATTTCAACAAGACGTTGCCAGACCTCTGTCAGCACGTGTTGCACTGGGTTCAAGATTTTGCGCATCCATTTCTCTACTGTTTCTGTTTTCCTTTGCACACTCTCTGCAATCATTTTCTTAACTCAATTCATAACCTATTTATAAATAATACTTGAATATTGGTTTAAGCTTATTAAATCATTATTACTGGCAATGCAAGCATATAAAGACATCACTCTTTCCTTAAGTAATCCCACATGCACCTACAATGACATCATCAGGATTATTCATGATCAATTAACAAGGAAAAGTAAATTGGGCTTAGTTCCCAGATAGCTCAGCTCAATATGGTAATGAGTGAAAATGAACTGCTGCTATAATACAGCCCAAATAAGCAAGGACCTGCCTGACCAATAATGTTGAAGAGAAAGCCATTCTTTATTTGTATCTTTAATTTTTTCATCAATGTTTTATGGTTTTTGTACTTTATTTAGTTACCATCCTGTATAGATAAAGAAACAGCCTTAGGAATAGATGTCCATGAACTCTTGGGAAATTTAGAACAACTTGGCTAGTCACTGATTTTGTGCTCATAATTTTGCTTTTTTACATTGTAATCTTTTGACTTTTTTTGTCTTTATGTACATTTCTACATTAGAACATAAAAGGGGTGAATTCATTTCCAGTGGCTGCTATTACAAATTATCACAAACTTGTTGGCTTAAGACAACATAAATGTATTCTCTTATAGGTCTTGAGGACTAAAGTCCAAAATCAGGGGCTAGTAGGGCCACTCTGTCTCTACAGCCTACTTGGGACCATCTTTCCTTGACTCTTTTAGGTTGTGGAGGCTCTGATCTCCCTTCTACTTCTTGGTAACTCCAGGTGTCCATAGGTTTGCAGCAGCACAATTTTAATTTCTGCCTCTGACTTTACATGGCCTTTACTTCATGGACATGTGTATCCTTTTTCTTTGAGGATCTTTTCCTTTGATTTAGGACCTACCCTAATCCAATCTGATCTCATTTTGCCTTGATGGCTTATTTTATGACCTTATTTGTAAATATGATCACATTCGTGTAGGGAATTACGAAGATGGCCAACTAGAGATATCACTTGCTGGACTTTCCTGGAGGGAAGATAGAATTTCAGATAAGGGGGTAGAAGAATAGAGGCAGATCAGATGTAGATCTAGAGAGAGGTACTAGAACCTGTTGGGGACTTCCCAGAGGAAACTACAGGGCACAGAAGAAAGAAGATATAGGAAAAAGGGGTATTTGTGTGAATCAAACCAAGAAAAATTTGGAGTCCAGTGAAAAGAGAATCCTCTGCTCCCTTCCACAAGTCTTTGGTGACCAGTAGGCTACCAAGTTTCTTGGATGCTTTCCCATCCCCACAATCAGAGGTATGACACCAACACAACAGTGGGGACAACTTGTATGATCCCAGAGCTTAGACACTCCCTGTGAAGCTCACCTTCATGGACAGTATCACTACAAACCAGACAGCTGGCTTTCTTCTATTCAAATGTTTTTCCCTATATTTTCCCCACCCACCCAGTGCAATTGGAAAAGTAGTTGGATCCAAGAGTCTGATAAGTGGCTGGCTCTCCCCGTGAAGGCACGTTTTAAGCTTGAGGTCCCCATGTATAGTGGGTTCCATGCTTTTTCCCCTTCGGGTACTCTAATGAAAACAGGAGGGAGCCCCCTACACAGCAGGTTTTACTAACCAGTAAGAAGAACAAACCAGAGGGGGAATGGTGGGGAATTACGGTAATAAAACACACAAGAGACATAATACACACAAGAGGCAAAATGGGATTGGCTGGACTGGCACAGCTAGGACTGCAGCCAACACTGAATTGTAGACATAGATTTATTTATATAGCATCTAAACAGGTTGCTACACAATGTATATCTTAGCACATGGGGTAAAGATTAACTTTAGGGATGAAAATCTGCACGCTTGCCAGCAAGAAAGAAAAGGAAAATATGCAGTGTCTATGTAACTTCTGGCAGAGGAGAAAAGAATGTTTGTTCTTAAAGGAGGAGAAGCAGCTGAGAGTCATTCCCTGAACATCTCCCCATGCTGTGGGAGCCTTGCCACTTCACAGCTCATCCTCCACAACCAGAGTTTTGTGGAGTCACATACCAATGTGTCAGACAAGTAGGCCTCCATGCCTCCAGATTTGAGTGGTTTGTTGAGGATAGAGGAGGGAGGGCTGGGAGTTAAACTCTGGTGGTGAAGGAACCCATGTGCACAGAAACAATAGGAGAAAACTGTGGGGTGCCAAATGTGGCAATCTGGGTAAGCATTCATCACACTGTTAGATGGCAGTTCATTCTTGGTCTGCTCTTGGCCAAGGAATAGTCAGATACACTGAAAGCAAGACAAGTAGAAAATAAATTTTATTGAGGAAGAGCAAGACAGGTTTTTAGAGCAAAAGTAAGAGATGTCTATGACAGATGATGAACTGGACCCTTTCATAACAACAGACCCTAGTTAAGGTCTGGGGTCTTGTTCTATAGTGTTTGGATTGGACCCTCCTCTTGGTGGGACATCTTTGAACCACTTTGATAGACAGCTAATGACATGACAACTAGCCAAAGGTTATTCTAAGTCACTTCCTAGGTGCTATTGTGCCTGGTTTGCCTGGCCTATACCCTGGGGTGTTCCCGGCATCTTATTGCAGGTGCTCAGGGCAGGATCAGGTGGGGCAGCACAAATTTGGGTTGCTCATCCTTGTCCTTATTCCCCAGGAGTTGCAATTAACTGAGGCAACACCAAGGTTGGATGCCTGCCTTTATTGCTAAAAGACCCAGTGGTCACCCACTATCTACCTAATACCTCCTGCAAGAAAAATGCCCTGTGAAATTAGTGTGGTTTCTTCATTGAGTACAGTCCTATCTCCGGAGCCATAGCAATCAGGCACGGCATAATCAGAAACTTAGGCTGACAAAAGTATGTGGCCCCTGCCCCAGAGCATTTTGGGAGAGCAGTTTGTGCTGAGAATTTGGCAGTGGCTACCTCTCTCCAGTGGGTGGTGACCCCAGGAAGAGGCATCCACAGAGAGAGCAGCCCACACCTCTTCCCTTGAGAACTAGGACTTGTAGTAGACCTCTTGTGTCCAAATTCGGAACTCCTTGTCCATCAGCATTTTTGGAGACACTTGCTAGTAGATCAGACACACATAGGCCAGGGAGACATTTGAAAGTGAGACAGCCAGATTATGAATCTCAAATGACCCATCTCCAGAAGCAGATTTTCTGGTTCGGTAGAACAACTTTTGCCCCTATCTGATGGACTTCCCCAGAAGCTAGGAGACCTTTGAACTCTGCTGAAATGGCTACCTTGGTAGCTTTTACAAATCTTGAGGGCAAGTTCACCCAGTGCAGCCCAGGATTACTCCCAAAATGCCTCAGCAGTGGCAGAGAATAAGGACATACTTGGGAGTTAAAGGGCCTCACTCACCACCTAAGGCATTTGAGTGATCATCTTGAGGGCTTAGAGCCAGTTTTAGTTCCTAAAACCACATTGTAGGTTATTCCTTTTGGCAAGCACCACCTCATGACAAGAAGGCCATTTTGCATAGTGCTTTTCAGCATTTACTGACTCAGTCTTACAGGCTGAGGTTGATTCTTACTCATAAGCACCATCTACAATCTCAGAGATTAAACTTGGATTATCAATACAATTCACACTATTTATAAGACCATAATGTTTGGGAAAGAAAAAAGATTTCAAAGCCCTCCATCTTTTCTCATAAAAAATAGACAGCAAATTTGGCCACACAATTAGCTTACCACTACGATAGCCTACAAACAGCAAGCCACTAAGAAAACCATCACAGTAAGGACATCTATAACTATGGCATCCATTTGGAACCTGGATCAGCATCAAATTCCTCATGAGCAAAGCCAGGGGCCCTTACCCAGCATGTGCTACAGACACATCTGTAAAGTGAGGAGGTAGCCCTCCATAAACAACAGAAAATTCAAAAATAAAAAGCAACAGCTTCTCCACTGGAGAACAAATCAGCAAAAAACCCTGGAAGCATGAAAAATTAGAGCAAAAGTATACCTTCAAAGTAGAACACCAGCTCTTAGCAATGGATATAAACCAAAATGAAATATTGAAATGTCAGATAAAATATTCCAAATATAGTCTATAAAGAAGCTCAATGAAATTCAAGAGAAAATGGAAAACCAACTAGAAGACACCAGAAAAACAACTTAAAATTAATGAAAAATTTACTAAAGAGATCAATGTATTAAAGAAAAACCAAATGGACCTTCTGGAAATGATAAAAATTAAAACATGAAAGGAAATATGAAACATAACAGAAAATTTAAAGAGTAGATTAACCAAATGGACCTTATGGAAATAAGAAAAATAAAAACATGAAAGAAAATGTAAAACATAATGGAAAGTTTAAAAAATAGATTAAACTTGGCCAAAGAAGGAATCTTAGAGCTTAAAGATTATTCTTTCTAGTTAACTTACTTAGTTAAAAATAATGAGCAAAGCCTACAAGAAATACGGTATTATGTACAACAGAAAAATATAAAAATTATAGGTATATCTGAGGGTTAAGTAGAAAACACACAAGCACTGGAAACTCAATTTGAGGGAAAACTTGAAGAAAACCTTGCTGGTCTTGCTACAGATTTAGACATTCAGGTAGAAGCCCAACAAATATATGAGAGATTCATTGCAAAGAGGCAATCAGTGGGATATGTAGTTATCACACTGGCCAAAGTCTACATGAAGGATGAAGTCCAGTACCCAATGAGCAACAAGAACCAAAGTAACTTACAAAGGAAAACCTGTTAGGCAACTGTGTCTTCTCAACTGAGATTCTGTAAGCCAAAGGGACAGCAGCTTTGCTGTGGGTATAAACTTGCTCCTGCAATTATTAAATCAAGAAACAGACTACATAGTATGGGATGGCATGTAGCAAAATTCTTCATTCAGGGTTTTGATTTTATACCTTTTTAGTCATGAACACAATCTATCATCTGTTAATTTCACCATTACCTCATTTTACCTATCTGAAATTAACTTGTAAGGAAATATCCTGTTACAGTATCAACAAAATCACTTCTGCAGTAAACATCTTCTTCTAGACACTGACTAATCTCTGGGCAGGTATCTAAGTAAAGATCACAAAGAAGAAAGCAGCCACAGGGGAACAGAGTTAATGGAAGTGTACCTTCAAGCGTTCACTCAGTTTACTCAGTATGAAGTAACAACTGTGTCTTTCTTCAGGGAAGAGCACCTATAGATCTCTGACAATATGTTTTCAACATACGTCAACCCTCTGGCCCATATCTGAGGAAGGGTGGCATGCCCTTTGATCTCAGGCTTCACAGGGGTGCACAACATCAGAGAATTGGCTTGTGGAATTTTAACTCCAGGCAAACTAACTCTGTGTGTGTCCCAGGGGGCCCAGGTCCCTTAAGCCTCTGGAAGAATATCAAGCTGTTTTAAACTCACACTGAGTTCACTTTGTGTGTTTGATGTAGGATATGTTTATTTCTAAATAGTATCCTAGACCCCTTCATCAATCTTCTTAAACAAAAAATTACTGGTCTTTAATTTGGTACCATGCAAAATTAAATTTGACATATAAAGTAGAAAGAAAGACTTTTTCAGACAAGCAAAGGAATTTATGAAGACCAGACCTACCCTACATGAAATACTCAGAGCTGAATGATTCAAGGATCAGCACAATGAACACCTTTCAGTGTAAAAACACCACAAAACTAAAGCTCAGAGCTCATATAAAGCAATAGTACAAGGATAAAACAAAGTAATAAAGTACTCCTGACACAGTGGACAGAACAAGATTCCACATATTAATTCCATCAATCAACGTGGAATATTTGGATTCCCTACTCAAGAAACACAGGCTGGGTGAGTGAATAAAAAAAAAAAATACAAACCAAATATTTATTGCTCCAGTAAAAAAAAAAAAAAAAACCCAAATCCACAAGGAATTTTATAGATCTAAGGTTAAGGGCTGGAAAAAAACATTCTATGTAAATGGAAAGCAAAAGAAAGCAGATGCAGTCATTCTTATATCAGACAAAATGGACTTTAAATCAGTAATAGTAAAGAAAAACAAAGATGGTCATTATATAATAGCAAAATGAACAATTAAAGAAGAGGACAATAACCCTAAATACACACACAACACATGAGCACCCAGTTTTATAAACCAAACACTACTAGATCTAACCAAAGAGATATATAGCAGCATCATAACTACCAGGTTTTCAAAACTACACTGAAATAAATAGACAGGTTATCCAATAAGAAAATAAACATGGGACATAAATAGGACTCTAGAATAAATGGTCCTAACAGACATTTATGGAACATTTTACGCATAAACTACTGAATCAACATTCTTCTCATCACCATTTGGAACATCCTCCAGACTGATCATATGTTAGGCCACAAAATATGTCTCAACAAATTCAAAAAAATTGAAATGATACCATGTGTCTCTTCAGGATATAGTGGAATAAAACTAAAAATCAACTCCAAGAGAAACAATTCTAAGGAAAAATTTATAACCTTAAATGCCTATTAGAAAAAGACAGAAAGATCAGAAATTAATGATCAAATGACATGTCTCAAGGAACTAGAAAAGGGAGAGCACACCAAAAACCAAAGCCAACAGCAGCGGAAAAAAGAATAAACAATAAAAACAATGAAACGAAATAAAAACCACATCAAAGTAGAACTAAATGAAATCAAACAGCAGGAAAATAATATAGAAGGCCAGTAAAATAAAACTTTGATTCTTTGAAAAGATAAACTAAATTGATATACCCCTTGCTATGTTAACCAGGAATAGATTATAAAGGTCTCCAATAAGCTCATTTAGAAATTAAAAAGGAGCTCTGAGTAGAGTCTCCAGCCAGGGTCAGAGTCCAGGATTCTGTACCCGTCAACACACGCCCTGCCCCCTCCAGCACATGGGCCAATGGGAGGCCTTAGAGGTGACAAGGAAATCAAGTCACCACCAAGGGAAATGGGAATGATCTACAGGTCATTATTATTAGGTCTGCCCTCCAGCTGAGTGAATGGGTTTAGCCCTCTGAATCAACAAGGCGGCATTCAGTAGGGAAGTGGAGACATGATGGCTGACTGAAACCACCTTTCCACAGAGGCTCCCATCCAGAAGGAGAGTTAAAGGACAAAAATTTAGCAAGTAACCTGGTGGATTTGAGCTGCACCAAGAGAGAAGGCTGAAGAACGCACATCAACCCCACTGAGGTGAGCGGTGACCACAAGGATACAAACAAAAGGTACAAAATCCACCACCAAGTGGACAGAAGTCCCCTCCCCCATGAGAATGGCTCAGAGTGCCCCACAAATGGGCAGAGTTCAAAAGTCGTCCCACTCCACTCCACGGGAGAGACCCTCTAAAAACTGGACCTGCCTCTCCTACTAGTGAGCCTTGGCATTCTCCTGCCATGCATAAAACTGTATAAAACTGTGTCACTCTCTACCTGCAACTCTGAGTTCCCAGTTCTCCCTCCACTCTCACTCTGAGGTCTGGAGACCTGTCACCCAGGAGTACAGACTCTTGAGTGATTTCCTGAGGGGTGTGGACAGTCCCTAAGCTGCAGCTGGTCAGCGCTGACTCTGGGGCATGGGAGCGGGGAGAGGATGGTTGGCTGAGAGGGAACCACACCGAGCCGCATCAGTTCCCTGAGGCACGTCATTTAGCAGCAATACGGCAAGGCATAAAACCATGTAAAACTGTATATATTCTCCAACTGCAATCCTTAGCTCCCAGCACTCCCCTCCACTCTCACTCTGAGGTCTGGAGGCCTATTCCCCAGGAGTACAGACTCATGGGTGATTTCTCGAGGGGTGTGGACATTACCTAAGCTTCAGCTGGTCAGTGCTGACTCTGGGGCATGGGAGCGAGGAGAGGACAGTCAGCTGAGAGGGAACCACACCAGAGCAGCAGTTCCTGATGACACAATCTGGCAGCCATCTTTTAGCAGCAAAGCAGCAATATGGCTCACACCCAGATATTCTGAAGCCACATCCCCTGTCTCCCTGAGCAAGCAGAGGAGGTCAGCAGCCACCCATGAGTAAAGGATTTGCCTTACTGACTTACAGACCTGGGATGCTCCCAGGGTGGGGCTGACCAAGAGGACTGCTTTACTGAGAGTAAGACTCACCTGGCCCTCAGGGGATCGTCAGCCTATAGACAAAGGAAGGCAGCAGGATAGAACTGACAGATAACTGAATACAAACCTACAGGAGCAAAGACAGGGCTTTGGAATTCAAAACAGCTTCTCTTCTGCAGGAAAATTTAGCAGTTCTGGTCTGTTCTTTCAGTAACTTCAATCAGGGGAGAAGCTGGACCTGAGTGAACACCCCCGAACCTTCATCAAGCGCCCAAGGTTGTCAGGCCTCACCTCCTCCTGCTAGATAGAGGCAGAGCACAGAGGCCTGGCAAATTTCCTTGTGATTCAGGCAAGTGCAAATCCCTGGAGTATCTGTTCACTACAGGCAACAGGGTCAGCCAACTACAGGGCTATCAGTGACTGGGTGTGTCAGTGGTGCAAGGGGGAGGGAAGGAGGCATCAACCTTCCCAGGCTGATCTATTGGCTGGGTGGCTCCTCCTGACTCCACGCAGCACTGGAGCAAGCCATATCAGAGTAGTGACCAGACCCCTGTGATCCAGTTCCCAGAGACCTTTTCAACTCTCCCACCCAAGACAGGTTCTGACTGAGACAATTGATTTAGACCTTTTGAACTGAGCCAATCACCTGAGGATTATTTAGGGGGTGACCTGGGTGTGTGGCTGTAGGAAGGTTTGATATTCTTTTTCCAATTATTGTCAGTAGTGGGTGGGGTGACTTAATTGCTGATATTCTCCACAGCTGAGACATCAACCCAGAGTAACTGTTTCATTAGGGTCGAACAAAAACCAGCTGAAAATTAGACAAAACCAGTTAGCCACACCACAACAAACAGGGCCCCAGTTTCTTAGGCCACAGCACTATATGGATCCTCGACAAAGCTCCAGGGGAAAAGTCAAAGAGAGTAAAACAATTATGGGGCAGAATCAGTGGGAAAACTCTGGTAACATGAATAACCAGAATAGATCAACCCCCCCACCCCCAAGGAAAGATATAGCAGATGCAATTGAAGATCCCATTCATAAACAACTGGCTGAGATGTCAGAAATCGATTCAGAATTTGGATTGCAAACAAGATTAATAAAGTGGAGGAAAATTTGGAATTAAAACTTCAAGCAGCAATTCAAAAGTCAGAATTAGGAATTTGAGGAGAAATTCAAAAATTGTCTCAAGAATTTGACGAATTTAGAGACAAAACCACTAAAGACTTAGACACACTGAAGCAAGAATTTGCAGCCCTCAAAGATCTGAAAAATATAGTTGAATCCCTGAGTAACAGAGTGGACCAAGCAGAAGAAAGGATTTCTGACATTGAAGACAAAGCTTTTCAATACTCCCAAACTTTCAAAGAGAAAGAGAAATGGAGAGCAAAATCGGATCATTCTCTCAGAGAGCTCTGGAATAATTTGAAGAAGGCTAATACCCAAATTATTAGAATCCCTGAAACCAATGAAGTGGCCTCACTAGGCAAAGAGGCCATTCTCCATGAAATTATGAAAGAGAATTTTCCAGACATGCCTAGAGATTCTGAAATTCAGATAGCAGACAGTTTCAGAACACCAGCATGAATCAACTCTAATAAGACACCCCCCAGGCATATCATAATTAACTTCACTAAATTAAATATGAAGGAGAAAATTCTCAAAGAAGCCAGAAAAAAGAAAGCCATTAACTACAAAGGCAAGAAAATTAGAATGATTACAGATCTCTCTGCCGAAACTTTTCAAGCCAGAAGAGTGTGGTCATTGACTTGTAATCTCCTAAAGCAAAATAGCTTTCAACCCCAAATCCTGTATCCAGCTAAACTGAGTTTTATTTATGATGGAGAAGTTAAATACTATAAAGACATTCATATGTTGAAGAAATTTGCCATAACCAAACCAGCTCTTCAGTATATTCTCAGACCTATCCTCCATAATGACCAACCCAATCCTATACCACAAAAGTAAACTCACTTAGAAACTTTGGATCGAACTCCAACTTCCACACTGGGGAAAGGATTAAAAATGTCCACTGGACATTTGAAAAACTTGATACCCAAAATTTCACCAGACTTATCAATTTTCTCCATTAAGGTGAATGGCTTAAAATGTCCTCTAAAGAGGCATAGGTTAGCTGACTGGATACAAAAACTCAGGCCAGATATTTGTTGCATACAAGAGTCACACCTTAACTTAAAAGACAAATACAAACTCAGGGTGAAAGGATGTTCATCCATATTTCAGGCAAATGATAAAAAATCAGAAAAAATCAGGTATTGCAATTTTATATGCAGGTACAATAAAATGTAAACCAACAAAAGTAAGAAAGGATAAGAATGGTCACTTCATATTTGTTAAGGGTAAGATTCAATATGGTGAGATTTCAATCATTAATATCTATGTACCCAACCAGAATGCACCTCAATTTATAAGAGAAACTCTAACAGACATGAGCAACTTGATTTCCTCCAACTCCATAATAGTCTGAAATTTCAACACTCCATTGGCAGTGTTGAATAGATCCTTCAATAAGAATCTGAGCAAAGAAATTTTAGATTTAAACCTAACCATCCAACATTTAGATTTAGCAGAAATCTACAGAACATTTCTTCTCAACAAAACTGAATAAACATACTTCTCATCAGCCCACGAAGCTTACTCCAAAATCTATCCCATCTTAGGTCACAAGTCTAACCTCAGTAAATTTAAAAGAAATTATCCCTTGCATCTTCTTGGACCACCATGGAATAAAAGTTGAGCTGAGTAACAACAGGAATCTGAATACTCATACAAAAACTTAGAAGTTAAATAACCTTATGCTGAATGAAAGCTGGATCAGAGATGAGATTAAGAAGGAAATTGCTAAATTTTTGGAACAAAATGACAATAAAGACATGAATTATCAGAACCTCTGGGACACTGCAAAGGCAGTCCTAAGAGGGAAATTTATAGCACTGGAAGCCTTCCTCAAGAGAACAGAAAGACAGGAAGTTAAAAACTTAAAGGGACATCTCAAGCAACTGGAAAAGAAGAACATTCCAACCCCAAACCCAGCAGAAGAAAAGAAATAACAAAAATTAGAGCAGAATTAAATGAAATTAAAAATAAAAGAATAATACAACAGATCAATAAATTGAAAAGCTGGTTTTTTTAAAAGGTCAATAAAATAAACAAAACTTTGGATAACCTAACAGGGAAAAAAAGATTAAAATCTCTCATCTCATCAAACAGAAATTACAAAGTCGAAATAACAACAGACTCCTCAGAAATTAAAAAAAAACCTTAAGGAATATTACAAGAAACTTTATTCTCAGAAATATGAAAATCTGAAGGAAATTGAACAATACCTGGAATTAATTCACCTTCCAAGACTTAACCAGAATCAGGTGGAAATGTTGAGCAGGCCCATATCAAGTTCTGAAATAGCATCAACCATGCAAAACCTCCCTAAAAAAAAAGCCCGAGACCAGATGGTTTCACATCAAAATACTACCAAACCTTTAAAGAGGAATTAGTACCTATATTACCCAACCTGTTCCAAAATGTAGAAAAAGGAGGAAGAATACCCAGCACATTCTATGAAGCAAACATCACTCTGATCCCCAAACCAGGGAAAGACCCAACAAGAAAAGAAAATTGTAGACCAATATCACTAATTAATATACATGCAAAAATATTCAACAAGATCCTAACAAACCTAATCCAACAACACATCAAACAAATTATACATCATGACCAAGTCAGTTTTATCCCAGGGTATCAAGACTGGTTCACTCTATTTAAATCTATAAGTATATTTCAGCACATAAACAAATTAAAAAACAAAGACCATATGATTCTCTCAATTGACACAGGAAAAGCTTTTGATAATATCCAACATCCCTTCATGATCAGAAAACTTAAGAAAATTGGTATAGAAGGGACATTTCTTAAACTGATAGAGGCCATCTACAGCAAACCCACAGCCAATGTCATATTGAATGGAGTTAAATTGAAATCATTTCCACTCAGATCAGGAACCAGACAAGGCTGCCCATTGTCTCCATTGCTTTTTAACATTGTAATGGAAGTTTTTGCCACCACAATTAAGGAAGAAAAAGAGATCAAGGGTATCCATATAGGGTCAGAAAAAATCAAACTTTCACTTTTCACAGATGATAAGATTCTATATCTGGAAAACACTAGAGACTCTACTACAAAACTCTTAGAAGTGATCAAGGAATACAGCAGTGTCTCAGGTTACAAAATCAACATTCACAAATCGGTAGCCTTTATATATACCAACAATAGTCAAGTTGAAAAAACAGTTAAGGACTCTATCACATTCACAATAGTGCCAAAGAAGAGGAAATATTTGGAAGTTTATCTAACAGAGGACGTGAAAGATCTCTATAAAGAGAATTATGAAAATCTAAGAAAAGAAATAGCTGAAAATGTTAACAAATGGAAAAACATACCATGCTCATGGCTGGGAAGAATCAGCACTGTTAAAATGTTCACACTACCCAAAGCAATATATAATTTTAATGCAATCCCTATTAAAGCTCCACTGTTATACTTTAAATACCTTGAAAAAAACAGTACTTCATTTTATATGGAATCAGAAAAAAAACCTCGAATAGCCAAGACATTACTCAGAACTAAAAACAAAGCAGGAGGAATCACGCTACCAGATATCAGACTATACTACAAATCAATAGTGATCAAAACAGCATGGTACTGGCACAAAAACAGAGAAGTAGATGTCTGGAATAGAATAGAGAACCAAGAGCTGAATCCAGCTACTTATCATTATTTAATCTTTGACAAGCCAATTAAAAATATTCAGTGGGGAAATGATTTCTTATTTAACAAATAGTGCTGAGTGAACTGGCTGGCAACCCGCAGAAGACTGAAACTGGACCCACACCTTTCACCATTACCTAAGATAGACTCTCACTGGATTAAAAATTTAAACTTAAGACATGAAACTATAAAAATACCAGAAGAGAGTGCAGGGAAAACCCTTGAAGAAATCAGTCTGGGCAAGTATTTTATGAGGAGGACTCCCCGGGCAATTGAAGCAGCTTCAAAAATACACAACTGGGACATGATCAAACTAAAAAGCTTCTGCACAGCCAAGAACACAGTAAGTAAAGCAAGCAAACAGCCCTCAGAATGGTAGAAGACATTTGCAGGTTATGTCTCCGAGAAAGCTTTAATAACCAGAATCCACAGAGAACTCAAATGTATAACCAAGCAAAGAGTAAGTGATCCCATTGCAGGCTGGGCAAGGGATTTGAAGTGAAACTTCTCTGAAGAAGACAAGCGTGTGGCCTACAGACATATGAAAAAATACACATCATCTTTAATCATCAGAGAAATGCAAATCAAAACTACTTGGACATATCATCTACCTCCAGTAAGATTGGCCTATATCACAATATCCCAAGACCAGAGATGTTTGTGTGGATGTGGAGAAAAGGGAACACTTCTACACTATTGGTGGGAATGCAAATTAATACATTCCTTTTGGAAAGATGTATGGAGAACATTTACAGATCTAAAAATAGATCTGCCATTCAATCCTATAATTCGTCTACTAGGCATATACCCAGAACACCAAAAATCACATCATAACAAAGATATTTGTACCAGAATGTTTATTGCTGCCCTATTCATAATTGCTAAATCATGGATAAAGCCTAAGTGCCCATGGATCCACAATTGGATTAGTAAATTATGGTATATGTACAGCATGGAATATTATGCAGCCCTAAATAAAGATGGAGACTTTACCTCTTCGATGTTTACATGGATGGAGCTGGAACATATTCTTCTTAGTAAAGTATCTCAAGAATGGAAGAAAAAGTATCCAATGTACTCAGCCCTACTATGAAACTAATGTATGGCTTTCACATGAAAGGTATAACCCAGTTACAACCTAAGAATAGGGGAAAGGAGGAAAGGGAGGAGGGAGGTGGGTAGAGGGAGGGAGGCTGTTGGGATTACACCTGCGATGCATCTTACAAGGTTATATGTGAAACTTAGTAAATGTGGAATGTAAATGTCTTAGCACAATAACTAAGAAAATGCCAGGAAGTCTATGTTAACCAGTGTGATGAAAATGTGTCAAACAGTCTATGAAACTAGTGTATGGTGCCCCATGATCACATTAATGTACACAGCTATGATTTAATTAAAAAATAAATAAAATTAAAAAGGAGTTATTACAATTGATACCACAGAAATACAAAATATCAATATCATTTGTGAATACCAACTAAATATCTATTCACATAAACTCAAAATTATAGAGGATATGGGCAAATTCCTGGAAACACATGACCTCACAAGTCCAATCAAGAAGAAATAGAACTCCCTAACAGTTTAATAATTACTAGTGTTAATTGAACCAAGAATAAAACATCATTAAAAAAGAAAAGCCCCAGACCAGATGAATTCACAGCCAAAATTTATAAGACTTACAAAAAAGAGATTGTACTCATATGAAGAAACTGTTCCCCAACATAAGGAAGGCTAGAATTCTCCCCAACTTATTCGATGAAGCCAATGTCACCTTGATACCAAAGCCAGGAAAGCACTCAACAACAAAACAACAAAACTACAGACCAACATTTCTTATGAATGTAGATGTGAGCTATGTATTATTAAAAGTAGTAGTAGTACAAAGGGAAGGCATGAATTATTTCTTAATCATTTAAATAATGTTATTGTCTGTAAATGTACACATGCATGCTGAATGTCCAAAACATAATTTTCTATACTTTCTTATGGAAGCGTTTTGAGAATTAGACCAGACAATATAAGAGAAAAAATTATAAACTACTGTTTAGACGAATGGTTTTATTGTACTATTATCATTATCACAGACGAATACACATAGGATAAGCTTAGATATTTTTTAGGCAGTTCACTTTTTACTCTTCTTTCCAAAGTTGCCCTTGATGTTCTTTTGAGATCGGATCTCTCCTCAGGAAAGTCTTCAGGAGGAAAGGAGAAAGCCATGTTATTTGTTCTTGATCCCTTGGGTTCTCAGAAAATTCTCCAAGAAATGTGGAGATAAACCTTGAAATTTTCCCAAATTCCACTGCACCCTATTTTATTACTATTAAGCAGTACTGATGGGTTTATCTTAAAGTTTAGTTGGTATATAAACAGTGAATGATAATATAAGCTTTTAATTTTTTTTGGTGAAATATATAAGGCGGTAGGTATCTCATATAGCAGCCATTCTGTGTTTAGATGGCTTAAAATACACATTTTCAGGAGTATTGACCAGAGTTAAAAGATCTTCTGGACACACAGTGTTTGACAAATTATTTTTTATATTATATTGTTCATCTTGAATTAATAAGACAGAGACATTATTTCAAATGATGGCTGAAATTACAATACTTTATTTAGTCATCAATTAACTCCTTCCTATTGATAAGATAATACTGAACAAGGAGTATAAATTCTCAAGATCTCCGTTCTCTCATGTAAGAAGCAGGACCAGTGAAACTGTTGTGTGTATCTAAGTTTTGCTCATCTGAATTTTACTCATTATGAGTAAATAAACAATTCCTCACCCAAAACCAAAATAAACATTGAAACCATAAATATATATCTTTCCTTGCTATTTTTAATTTTAAAAATATCATGTTTTCTAAGATATATTTTTGTTTACAAATTTAAAATATACAATGATACCTAAGACATTATTTTGTGCCTTTCCTTAGTATTATGAAAATTTCTCTGTGTTCATTCTCAAACTCAATGTCTAATTACTTGTAAACATCATCAGCAATGAACTACAGTGCTGATCAGCTGGCACTGTTCTTAAAAGGGTGAGAGGAGCAAAAGTGCCTATGGTGCTAAGATGTGTTTATTTTTCATTACTTTTTTAATTATTATTAAATCATAGCTGTATACATTAATGCAATCATGGGGCACCATATACCAGTTTTTTATATACCATTTCACATATTTTCTTTTTTCTTTTTTTTAACTTTTTTTTTTTTTTATTAAATCATAGCTGTACACATTAATGTGATCATGGGGCACCATACACTAGTTTCATAGACCGTTTGACACATTTTTATCACACTGGTTAACATAGCCTACCTGGCATTTTCTTAGTTATTGTGCTACAACATTTACATTCCACATTTACTAAGTTTCACATATACCTTTGTAAGATGCACCACAGGTGGAAT
>CAUYPK010072710.1:0-16124 GCA_963574355.1 Loris lydekkerianus | reverse complement strand
AATGTACTCAGCCCTACTATGAAGCTAAACTATAGCTTTCACATGAAGGCTATAACCCAACTATACCACAAGACTATGGGGAAAGGACCAAGGAAGGGGAAGGGAGGGGGGAGGTTTGGGTGGAGGGAGGGTAATGGGTTGAGCCACATCTATGGTGCATATTTTTATCTATAATTTAAAAAAAAACATACAAGATATAACTTCTACCCGGTCCTGGCTAAAAACTGCAAAAAAAAAAAAAAAAAGTCCTACTAAATAGCTAGCTAAACATTAAAAAACTGTACATCATGATCAGATGGGCTTTATTCTAGGGATGCAAGATTGCCTCAACATCTGCAAATCCATAAATGTAATTCACTGCATAAATAGAAGCAAAAAACAAAGCCCATATGATCCTCTCAATAGATGCAGAAAAAGTATTCAACAGAATACATCATTCTTTCCTGACTAGAACACTTAAGAAAATAAACATAGATGAGACATTTCTTAAACTGATAGAAGCCATCTATAACAAACCCATAGCTAATATTATACTGAATGGAGTAAAATTGAAAGCATTTCCACTCAGAACTAGAACCAGACAGGAATGTCTACTATCAGCACTACTAGTCAACATAGAGGTGGAAGTCCTAGCCAATGCACTCAGGTAAAAGAAGGATATCAAGGACATCCAAACAGGGACAGAGGAGGTCAAACTTTTGCTCTTTACTGGCAATATGATCGTATACTTAGAAAACTTCAGAGATTTAACTACAAGACTCCTGGAAGTGATTAAGAAATACAATAATGTCTTGGGATATAAAAATCAATGTCCACAAATCAGTAGCCTTCATATACACTGATAATAGTCAAGCTAAGCATCAAATCAAAGACACAGTACCCTTCACAGTAGCTTCCAAAAAAAAATAAAATACCTTGGAATATACCTTGCAAAGGATGTGAAGGATCTCTATAGAGAGAACTATGAAATCCTGTGAAAAGAAATAGCAGAAGATGTTAATAAATGTCACACGCATTGTTGGGAATAATCAACATTGTTAAAATGTCTATACCACCCAAAGCAATCTATAGATTTAATGAAATAGCCATTAAAACACAAATGTCATACTTTGAAAAATTTTAAAAAATAATTTTTTTGGTTCACAATGAAACCAGAAAAAAAAAAACAAATAGCCAACGTAATTCTTAAAAATAAAAACAAATCTGGAGGAATTACTTTACCAGACTTCAGGTTATACTACAAGTCTATAGTGATCAAAATAGCATGGTATAATTGGCACAAAAATGGAGACATAGATTTGTGGAACAGGATAGAAAACCTAGAAATGAA
This sequence comes from Loris lydekkerianus, assembly GCA_963574355.1. Lineage (NCBI taxonomy): Eukaryota > Metazoa > Chordata > Mammalia > Primates > Lorisidae > Loris > Loris lydekkerianus. Next base: position 14,794 of record CAUYPK010072710.1, on the reverse strand, counting down.
ACCAGGCTTGTATTGCCATCTGATGTTTGATAAACCAAACAAAACCATACGCTGGGGGGAAAAGTCCCTGTTTACTAAATGGTATGAGAAGAACTGGTTAGCCACATGTAAAAGACTGAAACTGGACCCATACTTCTCACTGCTTACAAAAATTGACTCACAATGGATAAATATTTAAATCTAAGACATAAAATGATAAACAATTCTACAAGAAAATAAGGGGAAATTTTGACAACATTGGCCTGGGTAAAGATTTTATAAAGATGACCCTATTGGCAATCACAGCAATAACAAAAAATAAATAAATGGGACCTAATCAAGCTAAACAGCTTCTCCATAGTTAAGGACACAACAAAGCAAGCAGACAACCTTAAGAATGGAAGAAGAAATTTGCATATTACAAATGTGACAGAGGGCTAATACCAGAATCTACAGAGAACTCAAACTAATCAACAAGAAAAGAGCAAACAATCCCATTTATCACTGGGCAAGAGACATCAACAGAGCCTTCTCCAAAGATAGGCAAGCAGAAAAGACACACATGAAAAAATGCTCATCATCCCTAACCAAAGAAATGCAAAACCACCTTGAGATATCACTTAACCCAGTGTTTCTCAACCTTCCTAATACCACAACCAACCCTTTAATACTACTGTTCCTCATGTTGTGGTGACCCCCAACCATAAAATTATGGTTACTAATTTTGTTAGTACTTCATAATTGTAATTATGCTACTGCTCTGAATCGTAATGTAAATATCTGATATGCAGAATGGAAAGGGTCAATTGACCCCCAAAGGGTTCACAACCCACAGGTTGAGAACCCAGTGATAACAGCATACAGTACAAAGCCCCAAAGATGCAGATGCTGGCCCAGGTGTGGACAGAAGGGAACGTTTGTACACTCTTGGTGAGATTGCAAATGAATATACTCTTTTTGGAAAGAAGTATGGAGAATCCTCAAATAGCTAAAAGTAGACCTTCCTTTTGATCCTGCAATCCCATTACTAGGTATCTACCCAGAAGGGAAAAAAATCATTTTACCATAAGGAGTTTTGCACTAGAATATTTACCACAGCTTAATTCACAATTGCCAAGATGTGGAAACAACCCAAGTGCCTATCAACTCACAAATGGATAAATTAACTATGGCATATGCATTCAGGCATAAAGAAAGATGGAGACTATACATCTTTTGTATTTACCTGGATGGGTTTGGAGAACATCCTCCTAAGAACAGAAAAGAAGCATCCAAGGTTCTCAATACCAATATGAAACTAGTAGGTGAACAACAACATGCCCACATGAGAGAGAAACAGAATTAAATTTAAAGGGGGGGCAGAGGACATTTGGTGTGTTCTCACCTAACAGGCACAATGTAAGGATATATGGTACACCTCCTAGAAGGACTCAACTACAACTTGGACTTTACCTAACAAATGCAAACAACTGTACCTAATCATTTGTACCCTTCTATTAATCTATAATTTTAAAAAAGAAAAAATTGCCTCGGGCCACACAGTAAGCACACAAACACTAATGATAGGTGACGAGCAAAAGAAAAGGTTCATGCATAGTTTTCAGGATATCCTATAGCACAGATAACAGTCCTCACAAAATCAGCATGCAGCCATGGGCTGCAGGTTGGACATCCCTGGCATAGTACTTTTCTGGGATAGCACCTTAGTTCAACAATAACATGGTAACATTCAGTGCTTGATACACAGGAAACCACATTCTTTTCCCACCTCTGTGACAGACATTACTGATCTATCATGGCACTCTTTCTTACTGAGGCAGGAGGTAACCTCTGAATCCTTCTCAACATAGCATTTCCTCATCTACTACCAACAAATCAGAGTTATCCAAAGAAAGAAACTTATCTGCCATCTTAATGAGTGACCTTGGAGCACAGCTTTGAGAGATGTTTTTAGTGTTGAAAGCTACTTTCTTCGTTGAATTCTACAATCTAGGTTCATGTCCATGCTTGAGCACAAGCGCTGGCTTGATTTTTCACCATATATATTTCAAAGAGGAAAGAGGCTTTACTTGTCCCATCATGAATATTTCCCCAGTATCAGTCCAGACTTCAGATCTGAGAACTGAAGCTCCATTCTGTAGCATCTAAATTACTGAATTTTTCTATGGGTATTTAAGATTTTAGCACTAAATCAGTATTTTTATTTTAAATCCCATTCTTTTCTTTCTGCACATTCCAAATCGCTAAAGCTGCTTCAAAGAAGGGGCCACATGAACACCAGGCACACTGACCACTTATGATTCGTAACTACTTCTGGTCTCTCCAAGTCAGAAAAAGAATGAAAGCGTCCAAATGCACTTCCATCATTTGCCAGGTTCCAGTTTTTCAATTCTTCCCCCATCCTTCTGCTTCCCCATGACAACCCCCTTTCCCCAGAATCCTGCAGAAACCCAATATACCTTCACACTCCTTCAACTGCACACTTTATTATCTTAAGGTCAATACCTTTATAAACATGCCTTTAACTGGCTTTTCCTAGATAACTCCAGGGCACTTCCTTGCAAGCAATAAAAATAACCTTGCCCAGGATGTTATCAAGATGAAAGTAATTACAAAGTCCTGGTTGAACTGCCTGGAAAAGCCAGCATTCCTTATTATTGTTTAATTCTTTGAACAAGGAGGGACTAGGCATCAATCTCATGCTATGCCTTATTTCAAAAGGGCTTCATCCTCAAAAGAAAGGCCAAAGAAATTACATATTTGCTTTTGCTAGCAATTCTTCATTGCATGTTAGTATTTTTCTATAAGCATCTTACAGGAACTTCCCTACATGTAAGTGGATATTGGGCTGCACTTACCTTTGTAAGTAACCTTGACAATTCAGTTTCCCACCTAGTGTCCATCCCCCACCCTCGCCCTACCAGCTCTTAAGCTAGTTGGCTGCTAAAGATTACTTCCAGCAGAGTCAAGTTCAGTGTCAACAATGTTAAACCATAATGAAATAAGCAAAAGATTCAAAGGAGTCTAACCTATCCTTTCCGCATTTCTCATATTCAGACTTCTCTGAATCACGCATCCCTGGAGAAGAGTTCATTAAGTCCATTCCAGTAGAGAGTGAGAAGGATGTGTGTGAGCTTTATGCCAATGTTGGAGCTCAGCACCTACTCTTCCAGAATATGACCTCAAAGGAGGCACCACAGGTAGAAACCATGCTCACATGGGATGCTTTGGGACTAGTTTCAGGGATCTGTTTAGAATACAGACCAGGGCTGGTTCACAGTGGTTCCTGCTTGTAATATCAGCTATTTGGGAGGCCACGGTGGGAGAATCACTTGAGGTTAGAAATTTGAGACCAGCCTGGGCAACATAGCTATACTCCATCTCTACAAAAAAAAATGTTAAATGAGTCAGGTGTAATGGTGCATGCCCATAGTCCTAGCTACTTGGAACACTGAGGTAGGAGGATTGCTTGAGCCCAGGACCTTGAGGCTGCAGTGAGCTATGATCAGACTGCACTCCAGCCAGCCTGAGTGACAGAGAAAGAACTTGTCTCATTAAAAAAAGAGAGATAAAAGAAAGAAAGAAAAAACAATGCACAGAGACCCACAAAACACTGGGTGTGAGTTGCTACTCTATTTTCCAGCCATGACCTTGGCCAAGTTAGTGAAACTCTTTGCTAATCAATTGTAGCACTCTTTCTTGCTGAGGTTGGAGATAACCGCTGACTCCTTCTCAACACAGCATTTCAGTCATCTACTACCAACAAATCCGAGTGTTTGGAGGATGAAAGAATTCCTCAGCAGAACAGTCGGGAGTTACCCAAGGCCTTGGAACCCTTGCCTATATACCACAGTAGAGAATGGCCTGAATATCCTCTTACATCAGTGCTGACACTCTGTCAGCCCAGGTATTAGAATAAGAGACCCAAGGACCCCACTCGAAAATAACTTTAGCTTAGAGTTTAAGAGCTGTGGGTTCCAAACCAAGCCTAGTTCACTACTCTGGCAAGTAACTTAGCTAAGGAATCCCAGGGAACTTCTAGAGCATTGTTGTCTCTCAGGCTAACACCTGTGTGGGCCAGAGTCCAGGCACTTAACTCACTTACTCCATGCACAACCTGAGGATGTTGGTAAGCAGAGACAGTAAATGACATCACACAAGGGCACACACTGCAATACTATATAACCTTAAAGAGAACTCTGTCATTTGCAACAACATAGATAAAGCTGGAGGACATTCTGCTAAATGCAATAACTAGGCACAGAAAGATAGATCCCACACAATCTCCCTTATACCTGGAACCAAAAAAAGTTGACGCTGTGGAAGCCCAAAGTAGGGTGATGGTTGATGGAGTCAGAGGTGGGGAGACAGGGAAATGTTGGTCAATGGGCCAAAAGTTTAATTAGGGGGAACAAGTGTTAGTGATTTATTGTACAGCGTGGTGACCATAGTTAATGAGAATGCATCTCAGTCATGTACAATTAACCCTTGAACAACATGCGTTTGAACTCTGCAGGTCCACTTACATGATTTTTTTTTTTTTAAGTTTTTGGCCGGGGCTGGGTTTGAACCCGCCACCTCCGGCATATGGGGCCAGCACCCTACTCCTTTGAGCCACAGGCACCACCCCATGTGGATTTTTTTTTCCCCAAACCAAACATAGATCAAAAATACAGTATTCTCGGGCTGCAAAACCCACATATACAAAGGGCCGATTTTTCACATGCAATTCTGCAGGGCCAACTGTGGGGCTTGAGCATGTGAGGATTTTGCTATACACAAGGATTCCGTGTAACTAAGGGACAACTGAGTCTCAAAATTGCTAAAAGAGATTTTAAATGTCTCACCACAAAAAAGTAGGTGAGGTGATGAATGTGAATTAGCTTGATTTCATCATTCCATGATGTCTGCAGGCATCAAAACATACATTGTGCCCTTTGAGTACATACAATTATTATTTGTCAATTGTGAAAAGTAGTAAATGTGGGAAATAGGGTATGTGTCATAAAAAAGTAGGAAGGTAAAGTGATGTGATAGACTGGCCAAGGAGGTGCCTTCAGACTGGGGTCCAGGGAAGATCTTTCCAAGGGAAGTTCCCTGGAGCACAGGCCTGAAGGACAGAAGGGGCCAGGCATACAAGGATCTGAGAGGAACTGGCCCAGAGAGAAGACGTGGCTGTGTGGAGACCTCACAGCACGGAGGTGTGCGGCAGTGTTCCTCAAACTTCTCATGGGTCAAATCCACCTGAAGAGCTCACTGAGAGCTCTGGACCTCAGCCCCAGAGCATCTGATTCAACGGGGCAGGGGTGGGGCCGGAGAATTTTCATATCTGACAAGTTACCAGGTGATGCTGATGTCACTCGGCTGGAATCCATACTTTGAGGGCCACCAGTCTAGAAAAAGAGTCTGGTGACTTTTACGGAAAGGGTCAGGCAGTGAATATTTTTCACCTATCAGAGCCATAAGTTCTCTGCTCCGTCTCCACCAGACAGTCATGCTGTTGTATCATGAAAGAAGCGATAGACAATGTGTAAGCAAATGAGCACAGCTGTGTTCCAATACAACTTTTTTCCTAAAAATAAACAGTAGGCTGGAGATAGTCCGTGGGCCATAGTTTGCCCGCCCTTGGTCTGGGTCGCGACCCACAGGAACTGTATTAAAGGGTTGCGGCATTAGGAGGGTTGAGAACCAGTGGTCTAAGGGAATAAATGGCTATGAATAACAAACCTGCTCTTAAACTCCTTTCAGGCTAAAAAGCAAAGCATGTCTCTGTGGCCCCACCATAGGTTTACACCAAGGGTCCTGGTAGAAACAACTGTATATTCCTTTTTTTTTTTTTTTTCTTTTTGAGACAGTCTCACTCAGTCACCCTGGGTAGAGTGCCGTGGCATCATAACTCACAGCAACCTCAAACTCCTGGGCTCAAGGGCTCCTCCTGCCTCAGCCTCCCAAGTAACTGGGACTGTAGGTGCCCACCACAATGCCCAGCCATTTCTTCAGTTTTTAGTAGAGACAGGATGTTGCCCTTAATCAGGCTGGTCTTGAACTCCTGAGCTCAGGTGATCTACTCACCTCGGGCTCCCAAAGTGCTAGGACTACAGGTGTGAGCCACCACTCCTGGCCTGCTGTGCTCCTTTTTTTGATTACAATTTTCTGTCTCAGCTTAAAAGCCACATGCCCAGGAAGCCTTCCCAACCTCCCTGGTCCAGGTTGGGCATCCCTCTTCTGTGCCTGTGGTACCACTCACCTGCCCCATCAAAGCTCCAAGTCTGGTGTGACATGAATGACTGTGTCCTTTCTGTGGGAGAAGGGAACCTGTCCCCTTCAAGCCCCACCCCCAGTGCCTGGCATAGAGCCTGGTATTGCAATCAGCCACGAGAGTGTGGTTATCAAGTGACTTGGTCTCCCATCTCCCCCTTTTCCACAATCTCAGCTGTTCTCAGATTTTCTTGCATGTGGTTCACTCGGGGATCTTGCTGAAATACAGTCTGATTCATTTAGCCTAAGTGGGACCTGAGACTCTGCATTTCTAACAAATTCTCTAGGAGATGCAGAGACTGTTGGGCTGTGGACCATACTTTAGATGGAAAGAATTTAGAAAATAGAATAAAAGAATCTCTCTGAAGCTACCAAAGATGTGGGGGCTCTTAAATCACTTTCTCAAATGCTGAAGAAACTCAGGCCCCCAGCCCTGATGTTGAAAGAAACCACACTTCATAACCAACAAGGGAATTGTACTTCACAAACCTCATTATATTTCCTGTTATTTTAGCTATCGCTGTAATTAAACTCAAAGATTTACCACACACAGTTCACTTTGGCACATTGCGCACACTTTGATTTTCAGCATATTCAGCCTACTCTCGTGCCCTTGAAATTCATTTGTCAAACAAAGGGATGTCTCAGGCTATAAATCATAAGAGCCCTTTATTAGGCAAAGCTCCCAACTCTCTTGTGCCAGGCTTTTGTCAAGAAACAGACCATTTTCGATATGTTCTAAATTGTACGTTGTTCTTATGCTTCTGGCTGCTGGCCTCTGTAACACAGAAGACTCTTAAAAACACACACAGAAATATACTGCTTTGGAGCTGGCAGGGATCTTGTATTTGTCTGCTCCATACCCATCCATTGATAGATGAAGTTGAACTCAGAAAGGTTAAGAGACCTCCTGAGAGCTACACAGCAAGCTACAGACAGGAGCAAGAATAGATGTTCCATGAACTCTGAGCCTGAAATCTTTTGTTTCTTAGGAATGATTCCCAAAGTGTCACCTGTGCCTCCCACTGGCCCATGAACTGTTACATGTCTAAAATAACATAAGAACAGATATTGAAAGCATGATTTTACAGCAAGTTGGCATTGCTGAGATATCCAAGCAGAGTTGGTGGCTTATCTCAGTGAACCACGTATAGAGAGTTTGGATGCTGCTAACTCCCTGGCGTGTTGGGTGTGGCCCCAGCTGCACTGGTAGTCACACAGAGTGGGAATTGACCTGTAACAGGCTGGAAATAAAACCCAGTCCTTCACCATTGCCACTGGTTTGAGAAGCATTGAACAATACCACTAAATCTTTCCCACCACATCACCACACACCTATGACCCTGCCCTATACATGATTTAATTTAAAAGCATATTACTGTGTTATATATCAATTGGAAATCTCTAAGAAATGACACTCAGGAAACCTCAGAACCATCCTTCAAATGGGTAGGGAGGGAGTACAACTGGATAGCTAAGAACTTGGACTCTGGAAAAAGCTAGCCTTTGGCCCATCCTGGTTCAGTACTTTCCTCCTGTCTGACCTTGGTCAACTCTCCTTAAAGTCTATAAACCTCAGTTGCTTATCTGTGAATTGGGAGTCAGTAATATTCAAAATATAAAAGTTGGGGGAAAAAAAAAAGAAAAGAAAAACGTCCAAGGCAGGCAGATTACTTAAGCTCAGGAGTTCAAGATCAGCCTGAGCCAGAGCAAGACCTCATCTCTAAAAATAGCCAGGCGTTGTGGCAGGCACCTGTAGTCCCAGCTACTTGGGATGCTGAGGCAAGAGAATCACTTACGCCCAAGAGTTGGAGGTTGCTGTGAGCTATGATGCCACAACGCTCTACCAAGGTTGACAAAATGAGACTCTGTCTCAAGGAAAAAAAATAATCCACATAAAGTGTTTAGCACAGAGAAAGTATCTCCCCTTCTGAAAATAGTCACTGTTATAAACATGATTAGTGCAGGAGGTTAAGAACATAGACCCTTAAGTTACTTTGCTTGGATTGCAGTCACAGCTTTGTCACTTACTAGCTGGTTGACATTAGGCAAACCACTACCTTTAAAACCTCCTCACCTGCAAATGGGGATAACTGTCACTGCCTCTAGCAGGATATTGTAAGATTAAATGCAGTAATCCATACAAAGAATTAAGCACTGTACCTGTCACTCGGCAAACACATAGCCAGAAATCTAAGAGGGCTGTCTCTTACCATTCCAGCTATTTCAGAAAAAATGTACCTTAGAGGGGATTCATATGCAATAGCTTACACATGTAAATTCCTAGTTTCTCCTTCAATTTGTGGATTAAAAAGTTATGATTAATAAATGAAAAGCAATTCTAGTCAGACCACAAGGGACTATGCAGGTTAGCTCTTAGAAGAACAGATATTGTAGGTTGCAAAATCCTCTTCAATCTATTAGCAAATTCAAACATTTTTACTTTTCTTGCTGCCTATTTCTTTTAGGGATTTGAAATGATTTGATCTACTTACAAATGAGATCATCTGCAGTTTGGGCTTGCCAAGAATTAAGTAACTAGACAATAGAGCATGACATCAATTTCTCTACTGATGTGGTCAGGAGTAGGCCACAAGGCAGCTACACGTCTGCCAGGAGCCATTTGGCAGCTGTTTCCTTGGCCGGTTTGGCCTTGTTCAATTCTGGCCTCACTGGTCAGGGCTGAGCAGATGGAGTCACACTTTGCAGAGAGACCTAGCTGACTCGCCATCACAGAGGTACTAGGCTCAGACCCCCAGTAAGCCATACCATGTCACTCGTTACATGATCAGAACAAACAATAACATAACACTTCATAAGCTGACCATCTGAGGAACGAGAAACCAAAACCCTGCATTCTGAGCCAGGACTGTCGTCTGTTGTTGAAGGGCCAGAAGGAAGCAGAGAATAAGCTCATCATCTTCCAAACAAATACACGTGCCAGATGGCAAAGCAGAGAGATGGCTTTTCTGGGGCTTCTGTATCACTCTGGAAAAAAGTCTAAATATAACAGGGTACAGGGTGTGAGAGGCAGAAACTCTGAACAGCAGAGAAAAGAATATAGCCAATTACAGAGGGCACAACTTAAATCCCTTCTCATGTCAGAAGTGTTCTCGGTGCCCTGGGCTGGTGACCTTCTGAGAACACTGCTGGGAGAAAATGGAGGGTTGCTTCCCAATATCACCCCTGGCAATTGTCCTGCTTCCTTACCCTGCCCCAGGTATAGACAAGAAAAGAGCACAGTGCAAGCTCTGGGGTGACAGGGCACCCAACTCTGTTCTTGGTGGTCATGGTATGGACCAGGCGTCCTCAAACTTTTTAAACAGGGGACCAACTCACTGTCCCTCAGACCATCGGAGGGCTGGACTATAGTTTAAAAAATATATATATATGAACAAATTCCTATGCACACTGCACATATCTTGTTTTGAAGTAAAAAAACAAAACGGGAACAAATACAATCACACCGCCTCATGTGGCCCACGGGCTGCAGTTTGAAGAACCCTGGAGAGTGCAGAGGTGAGCTGTCTGACTAGCCACATGCTGCAATTACATTTAAATTGAGGTACATTAGAAATTCATTTCCTTGCTTGGACTAGCCACATTTCAAGGGCTCAGTAGCCCCATGAGACTACTAGCCACCAGGTTGGACAGTGCTGATACAGAACATTTTCATCACAGCAAAAAGAGTTATACTAGACATTACTGATCTAGAGATAAGAATATTTACAAAAGCCAGCAAGTGAACAAAAAGAACACTCAGTGCTGGTGAAGGTATGGAGAAATGGGCACTTTCACACTTGGCTGCCAAAAACATAAATTTGGGACATTTCTAAAGCACCAATTTGACAATATATTTATTGAGCACCTTTAAAGCAGCCATGCCCTTGAGCGCACTCTTTACACAGGTCGAAAATGGCTGAAGACATGGCCCAGAAATGTATTCCTAAAAGCTATTTTCTGAAAAAGTAGTTGTCATAGAAAAAAAGTTAGAAATCACATAAATATACAATAGAAGAATTAAAATTTTATCATGTGATGGAATATAGTGTTGCTAATAAAGATTGAATTTCTAAAAGCCAGCGTCATGGGACAAATAGCTATGATATATAAAGAAAAAGAATAGCAAAGTGTCTGTAGATTATTACTGTATTTTAAAAAGCTTGAGGAATGTAAGCTTATTTAAAAAACAATAAAATTTAAAGTTGCATATGAAAATATCAATAAAAGGAAATACACTAAAATGTTAACAGTGGATGCCACCAGAGGATGGAATCATGAGCAGTGTTTGAATTCTCCATATTTCCCCCCAAAAGAAGACTATATCTCCACAGTTCTAAAAGATCTAATCCTCACACCACACCCTAGGGTAGATTCTCTCTCTACTTTACAGATGGAGAAACAGAAGCAAAGAAATGAAGCAGCTCCCATCATCCATCAACAGCTATGGACTACATGAACCAGGATTTGAAAGCGGATTCCGGGCTTCAGAGTTCATAGTCTCAGATTGTCCGCTTCAGTCCAATTTACAGAAACACATGAAAGAGGAATTGCAAAATGATTTGCAGGCGTAGTACAGCTAGTAACCGGCGGGGCTAAAATTCAAGGAAGGAGGGGCTCAGCAGCCCTAGCACAGTGGTTATGGCACCAGCCACATACACCAAGGTTGGCGGGTTTGAACCCAGCCCAGGCCAGCTAAACAACAATGACAACTGCAACCAAAAACAGCCAGGCATTGTGGTGGGTGCCTGTAGCTACTTGGGAGACTGAGACAAGAGAATTGCTTAAGTCCAAGAGTTTGAGGTTGCTGTGAGCTGTCACACCACAGCACTCTACCAAGGGTGGTGACATAGTGAGACTCTGTCTCAAAAAAGAAAGAAAGAAAGAAAGAAAGAAAGAAAGGAAGGAAGGAAGGAAGGAAGGAAGGAAGGAAGGAAGGAAGGAAGGAAGGAAGAAAGGAAGGAGGGAGGGGCGTGGGGGTTCTGAGCTGCAAAGTCAGTTGAGTTGTAGAAAACGAGTCAATTTTGATTTCTTACACACCAGAATTCACAAAGTTCACATGTACCACATAACTGTTCGGCAAATAAGCCCCTCAACTAAATCCTTCACATATATTCTTGCCCTCAATCTTCAGAGCAACCCTCATAAACAGTAGCCTTTATATTCCCATTTTAGAGATGAGGATGGGGAGCTCGGTAAACTAATTGTCAGGCACCAAGAACGCACCAGAGAAAGGACGGTCTACTAAGATAAATGGTGCTGGGGAAGCTGGATCCCCATCTTTCACCATATACAAAATCAACTCAAAATGGATTCAAGACTTAAATGTGAGACCTGAAACCATGAAACTACTAAAAGAAAACATTGGGAAAACACTTCAGGACATTGGCCTGTGCAAAAATTTTTTGGAGTAAGACCTCGAAAGCACTGGCAACAAAAAAGCAAAAATAGACGAATGGGATCACATCAAGCTAAAAAGCTTTTGCACAGTAAAGGAAATAAAGTGAAGAGACAACCTACAGAATGAGAGAAAATATTTGCCAACTAACCACACAACAAGGGATTAATATCAGGTATATGAAAAAATAATCAACATCACTGATCATGGAAATGCAAAACAAAACCGCTGTTAACACTTCACCCCAGCTAACAAAGGTATTAACAAGAAGAAAAAATGGCAAATGCCAGTGAGGATGGCAGTTTCTACACTGTTGGTGGGAATGTAAATTAATACAGCCACCATGGAAAATGGTGTAGAAATTCCTCAAAAAACTAAAATAGAAATACCATATGATCCAGCAAATCCACACCTATATATCCAAAAGAAAAGAAATTGATACATCAAAGAGATATCTGAGGCCAGTGTGGTGGCTCATGCCTATAATTCCAGCACTCTGGGAGGCCAAAGCATGTGAATTGCTTGAGCTCACAAGTGCAAGACCAGCCTGAGCAATAGCAAGATCTCATCCCTAAAAAAGTAGCTGAACATTGTGGTAGGCACCTGTAGTCCCAGCTACTTGAGAGGCTGAGGCAAGAGAATCACTTGAGCAGAAGAGTATGAGCTATAACACCACAGCACTCTACCCAGGGTGACAAAGTGGGACTGTCTCAAAAAAAAAGCTGTGTGCCCATGTTTATTGAAGCACTATTCATAATAGCCAAGGTATGGATTCAACCAAAGTGTCCAGCAACAGATGCATGGGCTAAAAAACATGATACATATACCAAATGGATTATATTCAGCAATAAAAAAATGAAATCCCGTCATTTGTAGCAACATGGATGGAACTAGAGGTTCTTATGTTAAGTGAAATAAGCCAGGCACAGAAAGATAAATATTGCATGGCCTCACTCATATGTGAGAGCTAAAAAAAGTGGACCTCAGAGAGGCAGAATAGTGGTTACCAGAGGCTGGGAAGGGAAGGATGAAAAGAAACAGGCTAAGGGGTGTTGAACCCTAAAAATACAGTTAGATAGAAGGAATAAGATCTAGTTTTTGATCAAACAGGGAAATTATTGTATATTTCAAAATAACCAGATTTGTAATATTCTTAACATAAAGCAAAGATAAGGTGATGGGTATACCAATTATTGTGATTGATATTTGTGTATGTGTAAAGATCCAAATATCACATGTACTCCAAAATACATACATCTATTATCCATTAATTCCTTACAAAAAGGAATTCCTGTTTGTCCCAGGTTAAACAGCTGGTATTAGGAAAATCCAACATTCTACACCTCAATTCTAGATTCCAGCATATTCTTTACCATGCTATAAATGAACATATTCTTTCTCTTCCAATAGGACACTTGAGAGTAAAAAGGGAAGCTATTAATAATTGTTCCAGCAGTTCTCCCAGGCAGACCTCTAGAACCTGTCGGTACCGTTGTTCTGTAGCATGAACTAGGACAATGAGAAGTTCCCAGATGTCTGTTACACAACAAATTACAGATGTTTGATTTTTGGTGTTCCCAAAATATGTATCAGCATCTGACTGCCCAAACTAGTACTGTGGGCTGACCGGGAAACACCAGAGCAGGGAACAAATAAAACAACCCAAGTCCTTTTGATCCAGGATGGGGTAGGAGGTTCCATCTCCAGCCCTTGGGATTTCTTGTTATTCTTTTCAATGAAAATAAAGACAGCCTGGGTCGATTTCACCCACTTCCCAGCCCCAGCACCAGCCACAATTCATCATGCCATGGCTCCCCACACAGTTTCTCACACATTACTCAAAGGAGCCAGCCAGTAGTGGGGGGAGAAGAGCCTGCTGATCAGCAGCTCCGAACCACTGCACTGCCCAAAAGCAAAACCTTGCAGAGTGCAGTCACCAGGAATGGGCCCCACACCCATCTCTAAATGCATTGCCTGGGGTCAACAGGTATGGGGTGGCCCAAAAGTGAACTGGCTCCACAGCCAATTAAACAGTTGCCCTGGCATCCACAGCACCAACCTATGAATGGGGCTTGAGGCCATTGCCAGTTCACTAGGAAATGGCATCTTCCTGGAGGCCAAAACTGGCTTCTCCATCATCCCAAGAGCAGAAGGCTTAAGGAAGGAGCAGCCACCTGCACCTGGAGGCACGTGTCATTCCACACTGATAGTGATGCCATGTTTAGGGGGCAGGAGAGAAGGGAGGACTAACAGATGTGGATGATGGGTATAGAAGGCCTGGCTCTGCCGTCATCCTGCTCTGTGTCCTAGGGAAGGTCTCTTAAACTCTGTAAGTCTGCTTGTTCATCTAGAACACAGGTAACATGGTAATACACACCCATAGGGTTTTACAAGAATTAAATGAACAGATATGTGAAAAGTGCTTTCCCAGCAGGATTCAGAGTAGGGCATGATAGATATTATTAGTGATAATTATATCAGTCCAGGATAAAATCATCACACCAATTCCTATATATAAATATATAATGTATTACTATTAATGATGATATAACAATAATTATACCATTTTGTAGGATTTTGTATTTACTTTTTTTTTTTATTATTGCTAAATCATAGCTGTGTACATTAGTGCAATCAAGGGGTACAACATGCCGGTTTCGTACACAATCTAAAATATTCTCATCAAACTGTTCAACATAGCCTTCATGGCATTTTCTTACTTATTGTTTGTAGACATTTGTATTCTGCATTTAGTAAGTTTCGCCTGTACCCATTCTAAGATGCACCGTAGATGTGGCCACACCCATTTCCCTCCCTCCACCAAAACCTCCCCCCGCCATTCCCCTTCCTTGGCCCTTTCCCCATAGTCTTCTGCTATAGTTGGGTTATACCCTTCATGTGAAAGCTATAATTTAGCTTCATAGTAGGGCTGACTACATTGGATACTTTTTCTTCTATTCCTGAGATACTTTGTTAAGAAGACTATGTTCCAGCTCCATCCATGTAAACATGAAAGAGGTAAAGTCTCCATCTTTCTTTAAGGCTGCATAATATTCCAAGGTATACATGTACCACAATTTGCTAGTCCATTTGTGGGTCAATGGGCACTTGGGCTTCTTCCATGACCTAGAGATTATGAATTGGGCTGCAATAAACATT